>JAMPIV010012582.1:122500-257500 GCA_024509875.1 Oreohelix idahoensis | reverse complement strand
ATGATGATGATGATGATGATGATGATGATGATGATGATGATGATGATGAATGATGATGAATGATGATGATGATGATGATGATGATGATGATGATGATGATGATGATGATGATGATGATGATGATGATGATGATGATGATCTTATTCGTCAAGTAGCATGTCTGGGGACATAGGTGACTCCAGGATTGTTTATCATTTCCACGGCGTGATGCCAACCTGTCAAGTATCTTCTGTCTTTGTCGTCCTCTGTATAATTCTCCTTAAATTTGTCCAGTTCTCACAATATATCCCAGTTTTACCCTCTCATAACATGCCAAATAGAAAATGGATGACTTCATTCTAATGTTAGCAAGAAGCTTCTTCGGGGCACTGGCTTCTTCCGCGATATCTTCCTTACTTCTTGTAGCTGCCCGTGGTATCTTTAACCTTCTTTAAAACCACTTCCCTGTCGTCTCCAGGACGTTCCCTGCTTGTTTACTAAGTGTCAATGACCCACTTTCCCTACGTCATAGGAAATGATATATCGTCTGTGTTAGAAGTGTTTCTTCACGAATTTAGATACAAGTGTACTTTACATGCTGTCAATAGTGGACTCTTCCGTCGCAGAATGCCAAGTAACAGAGAAATTAAAATTTCTAGGTGTATAATCCAACAGACGGATCACCAAAAGAAAAAAAAATGAAATAAAGTTTTTAAAAAGGAAGAAAGAAGAAGGGAGAGAGAGAAAGAGGGGAGAAAAAGAGACAGACAAACAGATAGAGACATATAGCGTGAGAAAGAACTAACATGACATAAAAATGAGACACAAAAATTCAGGTATCAGGAACAGAAAAAATAATGGATTCTTGAAAAAGTGAGATGGACGAAAATATTAGTAACCGTCTTCCAGAACATAGGACAATGAGAACCATGCCCACAAATACGACAGATATGTTTGACAAATTCGTCGTAAAATCTTGACGTCACAGCGCAGAAAAAACATATTCATATGCGCATACACATAATAGATCAGTTAGAATATTGTACTGGGCCCTAAGATAACTGTGTCAATGCGGAGGAGGCTGTCTTGCAATTAGTTCATAAAACAACTCTTAGACTTAACCATCAGTTGGTTTTTTGGTTTTTTTTTCAATGAAGGAAGTATTTTTTTTTTAATTGAAAAAAACCCATTCGATGCAATTACTTTCAAACAAAAATAGGATGTAACACATCTGAGACCATATCAGGCTAATGACCATATCGGGCCTATCAACAATAAAGGTGAATTGAACAAATATAAAAGTAAGCTGACATTTCAGCACGAGCGTTTCCGAGTAATTTAGAATCATTAAATACCATAATTCCCACCGTAAGGTACTTCAGTCGGTCGGTCGGTCGGTCAGTCACATTTTGCACACCGTCATTTGCGCACTTTTTTCTATTTTCGAGAGAGTACATTATCTTTCGATTACAGCTAATTGGGTGCAACTGTGGTTGAAAGTTAGACAATAATTGTATGGTTTCCCCTTATATGTACTCTCGCGAAAATAGACTCCGTGTGACGGAGTGCATTAAATCAACAGACAATCAAGATACCGTACACTTCTGTCCAGTTTCATTCGGGAAACGGATTTACCTCACCATTTTTCTTAAAAATAACCTTAAAATGTAAGTTTTTTTAATTGTTTCTTCAAGACAAAATTTTAATTTAAAGTATTGCCGACTTATTATTATGGATCAAAATGATAAGATGGCTAAAAGGAAGAGACGATCGCGTCATTCACAGCGAGCAAGCGAGACTATAGAAGAAGCAACAATGTAATACGTGTAACAGAAACAACACACTATAATTAAAAACCTGCCAATTTTGGCGGGTTGTTGCTAGTGTTTCATAAATGTTAAGATGTTCAAATTGTCAATGCATAACAATTAAATTTTTTTTTTCAGTTTAATCTCCGCAATGAATAACCTGTATTGTTTTTGCTGTTTATGATAATGTCATTTTAATCCCTTGTTGTGTTAAATTCTCGCGCGCCCGAAGGAACACATGTAACTACAAAATTATTTATAGATATCCCCACCAACCAAACGCAAGGGAGCCGCCTCTGCCACTCTGGTAAACCCCAGGGAGGAATTTTGTGGGGCACAATGGAAAACTAAACAACTAGTTAGTTTTCTTATTCATAAAATAGAAAAGTGTGAAAAAAAAAAAACTACACGAGACAGCACACAAGAGATGAAACGGGATGTCAAGGGTAGGAACTTTAAAGAAGATTGCACGAAATCGGAGACCTTCTCGATTCACTCGACCATAGTCCCTCTTCACATTCGGCATTCAACAACTCTTGGAATGTTTGTCCCCCCATTTCTGGTGACTAAACAGTTCTGATGGGCAGCTGTGGGAAGTCATTGTCTGTTTGAGACCACCAACCCGGCAACATTGACAAGTCTGTTAAAGTGAACCACTACGCTAAATTTGGTTTCTTTTGTCGCTGTGACAAGATTTCTAACACAGGGTTCAAAGTGGGAAATGTGAGGATGGTTGACCCAAATTTTCTATTAATGAGCTCTTGAAATAAAAAATGTCCACCAACGTTCATAAGAATATCGTGTTCTGTGGCTCTTGACCTAAGCACTTGTTTGGTTTTCTTGTTTGAGGTTTGTATTTCTTTTAAGGACAAACAAATTCAGGTAGTAACGGATGGACTACAGTACGTCTTTGGAGACATGGAAGCCGTTTTAGCTGAATAGTGTATAACAGGAGCTCTCAACCTTGTAATGTCTCTATGCCTCCTTGGGTTTTAGTAAGTGTTCCAGTATCCGAGTGTCCAATTGACAGAGTGGTTATAGCGCTGGTCTCTCGCGGCGCAGGTACCGGGTACGAACACGGTGGCGTCGCGCTCCAGTCTACCCAGCTGTAAATGGGTACCTGACTCTGCTTGTGAGTTAAGGAAGAAAAAGGCAATGACGAAGGGAATTGGCTATCCCACCTCTCGAGGCTGGGCCTAATATAGTAAAGCCTTTAACACTTCACTCTGCCTCGGCAGTATCTTCTATGGAACTAATTTAACCCTTTTCCCGTGCCCGCAGTTCAATGTGAGAGGAAATAAACTCTAGTGTTTACCATGTATATGTGCACAGGAGGAAAAACATAAGATTAACTATGTTTCCATAAAGAAATCTTTATTCGATTCACAACACATTTGAAACATCATAAAGTTGTTACACAGCTACCAGAACAAGGTCAAATAAATGTATTCTCTCTCCAGTCCACACATATTTTCACTAACACTGCTACCTTTGGAATACTTCAATAGGTTATTATAGATATTTGCAAATTATTCCACGTACCCTCTTGATAAGCCTCTCGTAAATCCTAGGGGTAAACGCAAGTGTAAAGTTTCTTTTCTTCTTTCCACTCTGTAAAGAAGAGTGGTGTGTTGGTGAGATCAGGCATGCTCCAGTCTACCCAGCTGTAAATGGGTAACTCACCCTAGTCCTGAGTTAGGGAAGGCAAAGGCTCCAGGGGAAGCAGGCCCTAAACTTGGTCACTCCAACCGACGCAGGATGGTGTATGTATGAAGTAGAAGTGCAGAGTGTGATTACCGCGAATGGTGTACTGTTCGTGTGCTGACCAATATAACCACTCATACACATGTGTCTACAAGGCACCAATGCAGACTGCTGGAATCTTTGTTTACTCAATTTATTCAGACGTACACACTGGGACATACGAGTACATCATGGTATGTTGACATATCAATTTGTAGGTATACATAGCAGATCTGAAGTCATGACACATTCAGAAATAATGGGCAGTACATCAAAAGTTCAATGTCATGATATATTATGGCCGCATCCCCCTATCTGACTAAACGCGTCAGTGAAGGCAGATCGGTAAATAACTAAGGTTACTTGACGTCCATAGTTTGTAGCATATATTATGAAACCACGAAAGAGGGGTTTCTAGCAAGATTGAGATCTCCCTGTCACTGTCCGATAATAGGATAAATAATCTGTTCTCTTGGCAGTGATCAAAACATATGATGACCGAAATCTAACATGGCCGCCTCCCTGAGTTGTCGTTCACTCATTCATAGGAAGGAGAATATAAGCCAGAGTTAATTTATAATGGGTATATAAATGATTTCATAAATGTTCCCATACAGCTCTACGATGATCAGGTTAATTCACGTAGCCATAACCGCTGTAGGAAAGTCTGTCATCTTTGTCGATACAAAACACGACCCTAGCGATACGAAGCACAATGTTCCATCTAGGTCGAATCGACATGAGATCATCAAAATAGGGTCTGGCAATACATGGAGTCCGAATTATACATTGTACCGTACCTTAGGAGAGTCTCTAACATAAACTATAGTAGAGATACCATCTCCTTTAGAAGAAAACCACTTCCTGAATTATATTTCCTTAACAATCTACCAGCCTTTTGAAAAGTGCGTACCAACCATTATCACGGTACATCGGAACTCATCACGACTTGTCAAGACAACTCATACTTCCGCTAGACCGGAATAATAAGAATCTAGTCCCGCCTACCCATCCAAAATATACAATATAGGACTGATTCTACTTGTACTAATAATATGTAATACATATGAATTCAGGCCATAAACACAATAAGCAAATTAATATATTTTCTGGCCCTAAAAAATAAGTACAACCGTAAGAGCAATCCATGCGCCGGATCAATATCAAGAACGATTACTCCTATAATCAAAAGTGTGAATCAAACATGGATTCTCTCGCTTTTACCATAGACATCATTTTCATACACAAATGAATGAATGTCTATATTTTTCCCATATTAAATAGCCATATCGATTTTTGTAATATGTGCGTCAAAATATGCACGCAACAGATTACCACACCCCTCGGGAAAAAAAAAAATGGTACTTTTTTTTTTTTGAAACACATCTAGGAGCAACATACAATAGGCTCACAACGCACCAATAACAATGCGCAGATGATAAGCATAAGTTTTATGACCTTAGAGAAGGTACTTCTCTAAGTATTAATATTTCCAGAGAGGTGTCACCAACGCATACTACAATATTAGCAATGACCCAATTTCCACATTAGTTTATACATAAATTTCATCTAAGATATCTTAACATCATGATCATCAAAGACGAAAAACATTGAAAGATCAGCGGTGAATACATATCAATGAACCGCTAAGTAGTGTTACAATCAATATATGATATATTACATATGTGTACACATTTCAACATAGAAACAACTGTATCAAAGTTGTATAACAGTTATGAATCATGTGGGCATCTAGACAAAATATCTGCCATCACATTTTCTGACCCACGGATAGCTCGCACCGAAAAATGAAATGGCTGTAGAGCAATCGCGTATCGCGTTGATCTCGCGCTCTTCAGATTTTTACTCTGAATAGCCGTAAGAGCTTTCTGGTCAGTTTCCACAATGAAATGCGCGCCCAGAAGAAATCTTTGCAGTTTAAGGATTGACCAAACCATAGCCAATAATTCACGGTCTAGGACCGAGTAATTCTTCTCTGCGGCATTTAATTTCCGAGAAATATACATCACAGGATGCAGAGTTCCAGAGTACTCTTGCATTAGTGCAGCTCCAATCCCGGTGGATGAAGCGTCACTACGAAGAATAAATGTCTTATCCTTAGAAGGCAATACTAGGATAGGTGAAGTAGAAAACATAGTTTTAACCTTATCCAAAGAGGATTGACATTCTTGAGTCCAATGGACTACATTAGGAGACCCTTTCTTTAGCAAGGAAGAAAGAGGTGACATAATGGAGGACAGATTCGGGATGAATCGTCCATAAAATTGTATTAGACCTAAGAGACTTCGTACTTGCTTTTTAGTCTTAGGAATAGAAATGTTAAGTATCTTACTTGTATTATGGTCTTCTGTTTTTAGGAACCCATGACCAACACGGTGTCCTAAGAAAGATATTTCGCTAAAACCAATACATGCTTTCGATGGTTTCGCTGTCAGGTTATGCTCGCGTAAGATAGACAATAGTTCATTTATACCATTATAGTGATCGTTCTAAGTATCACTGAAAAGACAGATGTCATCAAGATACGCAATGACATCTGAGCGATGAGATAGGATTCGACGCATCATGCGTACAAATGTTGCAGGGGCGTTCATAAGACCGAAAGGCATGAAATTCCATTGGTTAGACCCCTAGGCGTCGAAAAAGCAGTAAACGGTTTGGCGTGTTCGGATAGTGGAACTTGCCAATATCCCTTAGACAAATCGAGTTTAGTAAAGAAGTGAAAATTCGATAGTCTCGTAAGTAGCTCTTCTAGTAAAGGCATAGGTTCAGCATCGAATTTAGTCACTTGATTCAATTTGCGATAATCCACGCAAAGACGTATGTTATTGTCTTTTTTCCGTACTATAACCATCGGCGAAGAATATGCTGATGTGGATGGTTCAATAATTTTTAACTCTATCATCTCATCTAACTCTTTCTCTACCTGTGCTTGAAAATGTATCGGGATAGGATACGGTCTGACTCTTATAGGACTATGGTCAGTAAGAATAATGTCATGTTGAATGACATCAGTTTGACCAGGAATGTCAGTAAGGACATCCTGAAATTGTTCTAACATAGTAGAAACTTGTTTCTGCTCTCCTGGAGATAATTCTGGAGAAATTGCAACATCTTTCCATGATTCATTAGAGTGAAGAGGAATCATTGGAAAAGGTAAATTTACATCCGAGAAACTCGTTTCCTCATCCTGTATTATTGACAGAGATGAGTACTGTCCATGTTGGACGGGAAAATCGTCCGTTGCCTGGAAAACAGGTTGTAAATAATCAGGACGTTCATGGAATTCCGTGAGCATGTTGATGTGGAAGGTTTTACGCTTCCCGTCAATATCGACGATATAGTTGTTACGTGCAGTCTTTGATATCTTACAATATTATACATAGGTAATTTTTTAGTGCTTAAGGGAAAGTCATTATTGAGTTACTTCCCTTGAAAGTTGTGTCGGCTCTTTCGATCAAACTCCGCGGATAAATCCATTTTACTGCGATTTATTCGTTGTTTGGGTAATAATAGATTGTTCTTGCTTCAGAATATCTATGGCCTGAATTTATGTGTATTGTTTGTCTGAGTAGGACGAGTCTGTCTTATATCTGTATATCTTTACATATCTAAGTCGAACTATATGTTCTGTTGTCTCTAGAGAGGTCAAAGGCTATTCGGCGGATGTGTCGCTAGAGTGTGGTGTGATTTGGCTTCGTCCTGATAGGGACTGTGTGTGTTTTCCTATGTCGGCCTGTCGCCGGGAAAAAGTGATCTCAGTATTTGTGGGGAAAGTGATAGTCGTCTAAACCTATCGTGTATGCTTTACCCCAGTGTTTATTCATATTGCCAAGGAATGGCAGTTTCATATTTCTCCTTCTTCTTCTCGTTCGCTGTTGTTTAGAAATGTCTACACAAGAAGTCCGGTTTTCTGGATGTATGTTGCTGTGGTTGAAAGTTCTTCAAGACTCCCAAACAGCTTTGTGTGGATGTGCGTCTCTGTGGGCCAATGTTCAGTTCGCAATTGACTAAGCATGTGGCAGTCTTGCAGGATGTGTTCGGCTGTCTGTGCTGCCTGTCCACACGTACATAGGGGTGATGGGACCAATCTCAGTCTGTATAAGTGACTGTTCAGTCTGTTATGTCCTGTTCTCATACGGAACAGGATCACCTGTTTTGCTCGATCAAGATATTGATAGTTGTCTCTTTGTTGATCAATTTTCCTGATGGCCTTGATAAGGTTCTTCTTTTCATGGAATGTGATTGTTTGTTCTTTTTGTTCCTGTGTTGCTCCCTCTTTTGCTAACATATCTGCTCTCTCATTTCCTGGTATGCCACAGTGTGATGGTATCCACTGTAGCACTACCCTTCTTTTGATATTTACTTCGCATAGGACTTTGTTTAATTCTGGCAGTTTATCACTGTTGAGGGCTTGCAGAACTGACATTGCATCGGTAAGGAATACAACCTGCTGACATTGGCTTATTGTGTTATTTATTATTCCTGCAGCAATGCTTATGGCCTGTACTTCAGCAGCATAGTTTGAACAGAATATTCCAGTAGGTGAACAGGTGGATTCATTTTCTTTGTCTGGATAGACCACATAAACTCCTGCGCCTCCGTTCTTCACTGCTCTGGTTGCAGATCCATCAGTATATACTTGGATCCATGCTTCTCTGGGGTATAGTTCTTCAATCATGTCACATGCTGCTATTTTCCTTTGGAGAGTATTTAGCTCTCCCATGGGGCAGGTGGTAGTTATGGAGGTCTTAATACTGAAATTTTGATGTTGTTCCCATGGGGTTGGGAGGAGTGTGGGAGTTATTTCCTTAGTGATGTCTGGTAGTTCATCCTTGTATGTTCTAATTAGTTTTTTGGACCGATGCACAAAACTGCTTCTCTTCAACCTCCCACTGGCTAAATCTCCAAATCTAGTTTTCATTGGATGTGCGGGCATGTTCTTGTACTTTTCTGCTTGGATCAGGGTCTTAGTGTCTCGTCTGTATAATAAAGGTGGAATGCCTGTGATTTTTTTCCATTTCATTTATTGGTGTGGTCTTCATGGCACCCGTGATCAACCGAAGCGCTTGATTTTGTACTTTATCTAAGGCTTGTAGGTGTGATTTGGCTGCTGTAGACCATGCTGCTGATCCGTACTCTAATATAGGTCTTATTGCACCTGTATACACTTTCTTTAGTGTTGTTTCGTTAGCTCCCCAACTTGATCCAGCTATTTTCCTCAGTATGGAAAGTTTTCTTCTCGCTTTAGCCTCTGTTCTCTCGATGTGGTGCCTCCATGTCATTCTCTTATCTAATGTAATGCCCAAGTACACCGGTTCCTCATCTGTTTGGACATGTATATTTCCAAGTCGTATCTCTCCTGCTTTGTCTTTGTTGGAGAGCGTGAAAAGTGTTGTTGATGATTTTTCAGCGTTGATCTGCACCATCCATTTCTCTGCCCATGCTGCTATGTTGTCTGCTGCCCTTTGTATTCGCTTATTAGCGATAGTTAGATGTTCTTCTACACACACCACACCACCAAGTCGTCAGCGTATAGGGCAGCTCTCACACCTTGTGGCAGATCGTGGATGAGGTCATTGATGAATACAAGGAACAGGGTGGGAGACAATACTGAGCCTTGAGGAACTCCATGTTTTAGGAGGATTTTCTTGCTGTTGTGACCTTCCATAGTGACTCTTGCTTTCCGATTGTGTAGGAACGACTGGATCCATTTTCTCATATTACCCTTGATTCCGTTCCTTTGCAGTTTTACTATTAACCCGTCTTTCCATACTTTGTCAAAAGCTTTTTGGAGATCTATCCATAGGGTAAAGACTTTTCTCTTTTCTTGGAAGGCATCTTCAACGATCTGTGACAGGTATGTGATTTGGTCTTCTGTGCTGCTGCACTCTCTAAACCCTGCTTGTTCTGGCACTAAAATTTTCTCGGATTCCAAGTACCATTTCAATCTTCTGTTGATCATCCTCTCCATTGTCTTACATACACAGCTTGTTAGGCTTATTGGTCTGTAGCTGGTGGCCTTCCTGTTGTCTTTTCCTTTCTTTATGATGGGACACATGAGCGCCTCTCTCCATATCTGTGGCACACTGCCTGTCATCCAACTGTATTTCATATTTCTTATAACAAGGTAATCCAAGATACTTTTATGAACTCTCGATCGAAGCCACCATTTTCGATAGTTACGATTTGAATGTATAGGAGAATATATTTGACTCGATGAAAACGACTTCGATTCCTAGCAGCACTATATTCTGTAGAATGCAGTCAATTGTTCATGATCAAATCTACAGAGCAATGCAATGTTTTATGAATGACTAACGTTAGGACAGATTCATTATCTGCATCCAAACGTGAGTGACAGTTCACGAGTGAAGCCATCTTGGAACCAAAACATGTAGCGACTTTCAAGAAGAGAAAAGGGGATGCCCGTATTATCGCTTGTTTAGTCCAGAGATCACTGCTACACATGAGAACCCTTTATCAGCGGTTCAATATTATTATATGAAAAAAATATGTGCTGAACATTAAGTTGGAGAATCGTCGCTAGACGAGATTAGGTTTAGAAGCCATCTGAAATATTGTTTATAAGCTGACGTGCTCAGTCAGTGAAGTCAGATGATTTATATGTATGGGCGATGCTGAGGGCTTGGCTACTGACAGTCCATTATAATATTAATCTACATGAGTGCCCATGTAACATAACATTGCAAGACCATTTATCCACTGTACTATGATGTATTATGCCAACCTGTGATTTGTCACTATCTGTGCTGTCGAGTGTGTACGTCGAATTAAACTTTAGAAAAGGTACACAGTCGTTGGTGTCGATGGCTTCCAGTCATACATGAGTGTGAGAAAAGAACATTTGTCAACAACACGAACCCTTATCATCATTCGCACATTGTACACTCAATCCATGTCTACACACCACTGCGTAGGTCAAGTTGACATTCCATACACTACAGTGGAGCAAACAACACCATAGAGATCTTATCAACTGATGATGATGATGATGTCTGCTTCCATCCACTTATATCTATCTTTTGGTGGATATCATTAACGGGAATAAAAATCCAACATTATCAACTTTATCAACTGGTGGCCAGTGTGGGGACTGGGTTTGACCTCGCAGAAGTTCAGAAGTCAACAGATTACCGATACCAGACCGTTTCCTGTGGCTGATACGACACACTTGCAGTATTGGTTTGCTCTTTGTCAACACTTCGTCACGTGACCTGTCAAGTGAATGCAGTATGTAGGCCAGCGTTGTTGACAGTTTTACATTAGACATTACAGAGTTTCACAGAACAGTTGGATCAATTCTTGTCAATGTTAACAGGAAGACAGTATTTGTGTACTAAGAAGTCCTATTTTCATCGATGGATCTTCTTGTTTTCCATATATGAACTTTAATATTTAAGGCCAGAATGTTTAATTGAATAAAGTGGCAGTTTGTTTATGTTCATAAAAATAACTTTGCCATTACTGTAAAACTGAGCCTATTTTGCAACACATACTATCATACACATAATTTATATATATTTATGTTTACATGTTATTTGTTTGTATAGTATGTTAGTTTCTATGTCAGCGGGTTGTGTTTAAGGTTGGGCGGCGTCCTCACAACAGAATATCCCACGTCATAGAGGGTCCGTTGTGGGCGTTTTCTATAGGTGCAATTTTCTTGATTGAAAATTTGCTGCGACAACTGTTGCTTTTGTGTTAGCTGTGAAGACTGTAATTATTGTTATTTTTGTAATATTTCTTTGTTCTTTAGTTTTGTTTTGAGTTGTTTGTAATTTGTTGGTCTACTCTTTTCTATCTTTCAGTTCTATTCACAATTTATATTCATATATTGTGACGTCATTTGTGTTGTTATTCTTTGCAGATTCAGTGATTATTTTCATTGATTTCCCTATTTAATTTATTTTGATTTCTGCAAACGTTCTTGTATTGTCAGTCCTATTTGTACTTTATGTATTCTGTTGGTTGACATATGTTTTCTATAGGTATATTTCATAAGACACAATTGCCTGTGCACTGCACTTGGATTATGGTATAAACCAGTACCTGATTATTATTACTATTATACAAGACCTTATTAAAGGCTTGTGACCCACAGATATTGGGATAGTATACTGATTAATCAAGTCATTGAGAACTTGTGGTATTATTATTGATTCAGGTGATTAGTATTATTGTTAGACATCATGTCTACTTTAGAATACTTCATTACACAAGGGAAAGCCCTTGATAAGACTGGTCAACAATTAGAACAATGGGCAGTTGCTCAATATGACAAAGCATTAGCTGCAGAAGAGAGAAGAGCTATGGCAGAAGAGAAAAGATTAGCTGCAGAAGAAAGAAAAGCTATGGCGGAAGAGAAAAGATTAGAAAGAGAAGCTGAGGCTGCTGCTGAACAAAAGAAATTGCAGATGCAGGTGGAGGAAAGGAGATTTGAAGCTGAACAAAAAAAATTAGAAAGAGAAGCTGCGGCTGAACAAAAAAGATTAGACAGTGAAGCTGAACAAAAAAGATTAGACAGGGAAGCTGAACAAAAAAAGATTAGACAGTGAAGCTGAACAAAAAAAGATTAGACAGTGAAGCTGAACAAAAAAGATTAGACAGGGAAGCTGAACAAAAAAGATTAGACAGGGAGGCTGAACAAAAAAAGATTAGATGCTGAAGAGAAAAAAGCAATAAGAGAACATGAATTTGAGTTGGAGAAATTGAGATTGACAAGTATGAGTAATGTTAATCAGGCATCTAGTGGTAATGGTAAACCTTCTACTTACAAGGTTAAGGTTCCACCGTTCAATCAGTCCAGTGACGATATTACATTCTGGCTGGATAGATTTGAACGTTCTTGTCGTACACATAATGTGGATAAATCACAATACGCTAATCAATTATCAGAAAACTTGAAAGGTGAATCTTTGACTAGATTATGCCTTGTAGGAGAAGCAGATAAGGATAATTATGATGTCATTAGGGCGGCTTTGATAAAAAAATATCAGCTAAGTGAGGAAGGCTATCGCCTTTTATTTAAGACGATGGTACCTGAGACGGGTGTAGAATTCTCAGAATTCACTGCAAAGGCACGTCTCACAGTTGATCGTTGGATTGAGCTTTCCAAAACAGAAAAAACGTATGAAGGACTTATGGATTTGTTGCTCAGAGATAAGATTATGTCATGTGTGAACAAACCTTTCCTTGAATTTATACATGAGCGTAAACCCAAATCTCTAAAAGAAATGGAAGAATATTGTTCCCAATATGTCACTGCACACCCCGACGTGACTTTTGGCAACACTAAGATTAAGGAGAGTATGCCAGTTGCTTCAGCAACACCATACAATCCCAATTATTCACACAGATTTCAGGGACCTCAAAACAGATTTGATAAAAAAGGTAACCATAATAGTTATCAAAACCAAGGTAACCAATCATTTCAGGGTTCTTCTTCAAAGAACTGGAGACGACCTGATAGCTCTCGACACAGGGGTGGTCATAATTATAGGAATTTCCGTAGAGGAAGTAATTATAGAAACTATCAGGGTTATCCGTCTTGGAGTCAACAAGATCATAATTACAGAGATACTCATTATAATGAATATGATAATGGTAACCAAGGGAACTATGACTCAAACCCAAATAGGGGTTACAATAGAGGTAACAATAACTACAGAGGTGATAATAACCGAGGTAGATCTCAAAACAAAAGACATAAACCACATTTTCAGGCAAACTCTGTACAACAAGAGTCCCATGAAGCCTATAAACAGAGTAAAGATAATAATGATGCTAGTAATATGGCATGTGCCGCTTTTGATTTTGGGAGAGCATCTCAGTGCCCCCAATGCAAAACGTTATTTGAGCCAACCACAGTGTCTACTTTAAGCTGTGGCCATCCTCTTCCTGCTCTTCCGGCATCAGTCGCGCATGATGGAAGAGGTTCTCTTGTCTTACATAAGGGTTTAGTGAATAACAATCCAGTCTCTGTGCTATTTGATTCTGGATGCACCACAATTGGTGTTAGGCAGTCACTCGTAGATCCTTCCCGTGCCACTGGACAAGTAGTCAAATGTGTAACATTTGGCGGCACATTAGAGAAATACTCTACTGCTATCATTAGGATTGCTACTCCTTTCTTTACGGGAGATGTACACGCATGTCTTCTTCCGAATCCGATCGCTGACCTCATCATCGGTCGCATTCATGGAGTCAAGGAATGCACTCCGCAACAAATTTCCACGTGGGAAAGGCAAAACATGCAGATTGCTAACGCTGTAGTCACTAGAGCTCAGGCTCTTAATGTGCCTCAAACTTCATCTATTGAAGATAATGAAGTGCATAACCAAGATAATCCCTTGGTAATTTCTCGTGACTCGTTTATAAAACAGCAAGAAGATGATCCCACTCTGAAGAAATTCTTCATTCTTGCAACTAAAGGTGATCCGAATAAAGACACAAGTCGCAAATCGTGGATTACAAAGAAGAATGGCGTACTTGTACGTATGGTTCAAGACTCCATTACGTCAAGTCATTCTCAAATCCTGGTTCCCAAGAATTTGAGAGTTAAAATTTTGCAGCACGCTCACGACTCTCAGTGTGCTGGACACATGGGTTTTTCCCGTACTAAGTCAAGAGTCCTTGCGGCTTTCTTTTGGCCATTGGTAAACAAGGACATACGTATTTATTGTCGATCTTGTAAAGTATGTCAGGAAGTTAAATCCAAAGGTCCACGGCATGCTGCACCCATTCAGGCGGCGGACATTCCTATTCGGCCGTTCCAAAAAATGGCTATAGACATTATTGGTCCATTTAAGATCAAGTCTGCCAGAGGACATCAGTTTATCTTGACGTGTGTTGATATGTGCACACGTTGGCCAGAGGCTATTCCTCTGAAGAGCATTACTACTGCTGATATTGCAGATGCTCTTTGGCTTATATTTTCTCGTCTGGGGTTCCCCGGAGAGATATTGTCAGACCATGGCACCCAACTAATATCAGATACCATGTCTCAAGTAATGTCTACCCTGCAGATAGATAGATCTTTAAGTAGTATCTACCATCCAATGTCTAATGGTATGGTCGAACGCCTTAATAGAACACTTAAAAACTTACTGGGGAAGATAACTGAGGATCATCCTCAAGACTGGGACAGAGTTTTACCTGCGGCCCTCTTCGCTTACAGAGAGGTACCCAATGAACATACGGGATTTTCTCCCTTTGAACTCGTCTTTGGCGCGCGTCCGCGTGGCCCTATGTCGTTGCTTCACGATCTCATAACATCTGACAATATTGACGATGACACAAAGTCATCCTACGAATATGTCATCGCGTTGAGACAAAAAATTATCGAAGCATGCAAATTAGCAACTTCTTCTTCTGAATTTGCGAAACAGAAGGCAAGGCAATTTGCCAATAAGAAGAGATGCTTACGACAACTTTGTCCTGGTGACAAAGCATTTGTATTACTACCTTGTAGGGAAAACAGATTACTTATTTCTTGGAAAGGTCCGTACGATATAATATCGAAAATTTCCGATGTCGACTATATTGTCGATATTGATGGGAAGCATAAAACCTTCCACATCAATATGCTTACTGAATTCCATGAACGTCCGGATTATTTGCAACCCATTTTCCAAGCAACGGACAATTCTCCAGTACAACATGGTCATTACTCATCACTGTCCGTGATACAGGATGAGGAAACAAGTTTTTCAGATGTAAATCTTCCTCTTCCAATGATCCCACTTCATTCCAGTGAATCATGGAAGAACGTTACTGTCTCTCCTGATTTGTCTCTAGGAGAACAGCGACAAGTTTCAACTATGTTGCAAACATTTCAGGATGTACTCACTGACATCCCTGGACAAACGAATGTCATTCAACATGACATTGTTCTAACTGACCATACTCCTATTAGGGTTAGACCTTATCCTATACCTATACATTTTCAAGCACAGGTCGAGAAAGAGTTGGATGAGATGATAGATTTGAAAATAATCGAACCATCCACCTCTGCATATTCTTCGCCGATGGTTATTGTGCGTAAAAAAGACAATAACATACGTCTTTGCGTTGACTATCGAAAATTGAATCAAGTAACGAAGTTCGATGCCGAACCTATGCCTTTACTGGAAGAGCTACTTACTCGACTCTCCAAATCTCATTTTTTCACTAAACTTGATTTGTCTAAAGGATATTGGCAAGTTCCTTTATCTGAACGCGCCAAACCTCTCACGGCTTTTTCAACACCTAGAGGTTTGTTCCAATGGAATTTTATGCCTTTCGGTCTTATGAACGCACCAGCTACGTTCGTACGCATGATGCGCCGAATCCTATCTTATCGGTCAGATGTCATTGCATATCTAGACGACATCTGTCTTTTCAGCGATACTTGGGAAGATCACTATTCAGGGTTAGATGAATTGCTGTCTACTTTGCGTGAGCACAACCTGACAGCGAAACCCTCTAAAGCCTATATTGGTTTTAGCGAAATTTCTTTCCTAGGCCACCGAGTTGGTCATGGTTTCCTAAAGACAGAGGACCATAATACTAGTAAGATACTTAACATCTCAATCCCTAAGACTAAAAAACAGGTGAGAAGTCTGTTAGGTCTTATTCAATTTTATGGCAGATTCATTCAGAATCTATCCTCTATCATGGCACCTCTCTCAACACTTCTAAAGAAAGGTTCGCCTAATGTGGTCCACTGGTCTCAGGAATGCCAATGCTCTCTGGATAAGATTAAAACACTGTTTTCAACACCACCTATTTTAGTGCTACCCACTAAAGATAAGACATTCGTTCTTCGTAGTGACGCTTCATCCACTGGGATTGGAGCGGCACTAATGCAAGAGTACTCTGGAACTCTGCATCCTGTAATGTATATTTCCAGAAAACTTAATGCGGCAGAAAGGAATTATTCGGTTTTAGACCGTGAGCTATTAGCTATGGTTTGGTCGATCCTCAAACTACAGAGATTCCTTCTAGGCGCACATTTCATAGTAGAAACCGACCAAAAAGCTCTTACTGCTATACAGAGTAAGAATTTGAAGAGCTCGAGGTCTACTCGATATGCAATTGCTCTTCAACCTTTTCATTTCTCTGTGCGAGCTATTCGTGGATCAGATAATGTGATTGCAGACATTCTGTCAAGATGCCCACATGATTCCACATAACTATTAGGGCTTAGACTTCTTGATATGTCTAGTTCTATAGTAGTTCCTTTTCTATATCATGATAGATACACATTTGTAATTTAATAATATAATGATTGTATCACTACATAGCGGTTCATGGATGTTTATTCACCGCTGTGCTTTGATGATTTTTTCTTCATAAATTATAAATTTAAGATATCTAATACGAAATGATGATATGAATTTTTTAGGCATTGTGTAATTGCCAGAATTGTATTATACTTTGATGACACCTTCCTGGAAAAATATACTTGTAGAGAAATAATTTCTCTCAGTTTATGAGACACATTCTCACCAGTCGCTCCATAAGTCGACTTAGCCTCATATTAGGCGTTATAGGTATTCCTGATATTTTCATCTGCGCATTATTCATGCGTTGTGAGCCTATTGTACGTTGCTCCTAGATGTATTTCAAAAAAAAAAAAAAAATGTTCCATTTTTTTTTTCCCGGGAGGTGTGGTAAGACTGTTACGTGCAGTCTTTGATATCTTACAATATTATACATAGGTAATTTTTTAGTGCTTAAGGGAAAGTCATTATTGAGTTACTTCCCTTGAAAGTTGTGTCGGCTCTTTCGATCAAACTCCGCGGATAAATCCATTTTACTGCGATTTATTCGTTGTTTGGGTAATAATAGATTGTTCTTGCTTCAGAATATCTATGGCCTGAATTTATGTGTATTGTTTGTCTGAGTAGGACGAGTCTGTCTTATATCTGTATATCTTTACATATCTAAGTCGAACTATATGTTCTGTTGTCTCTAGAGAGGTCAAAGGCTATTCGGCGGATGTGTCGCTAGAGTGTGGTGTGATTTGGCTTCGTCCTGATAGGGACTGTGTGTTTTTCCTATGTCGGCCTGTCGCCGGGAAAAAGTGATCTCAGTATTTGTGGGGAAAGTGATAGTCGTCTAAACCTATCGTGTATGCTTTACCCCAGTGTTTATTCATATTGCCAAGGAATGGCAGTTTCATATTTCTTATAACAAGGTAATCCAAGATACTTTTATGAACTCTCGATCGAAGCCACCATTTTCGATAGTTACGATTTGAATGTCTAGAGAATATATTTGACTCGATGAAAACGACTTCGATTCCTAGCAGCACTATATTCTGTAGAATGCAGTCAATTGTTCATGATCAAATCTACAGAGCAATGCAATGTTTTATGAATGACTAACTTTAGGACAGATTCATTATCTGCATCCAAACGTGAATGACAGTTCACGAGTGAAGCCATCTTGGAACCAAAACATGTAGCGACTTTCAAGAAGAGAAAAGGGGATGCCCGTATTATCGCTTGTTTAGTCCAGAGATCACTGCTACACATGAGAACCCTTTATCAGCGGTTCAATATTATTATATGAAAAAAATATGTGCTGAACATTAAGTTGGAGAATCGTCGCTAGACGAGATTAGGTTTAGAAGCCATCTGAAATATTGTTTATAAGCTGACGTGCTCAGTCAGTGAAGTCAGATGATTTATATGTATGGGCGATGCTGAGGGCTTGGCTACTGACAGTCCATTATAATATTAATCTACATGAGTGCCCATGTAACATAACATTGCAAGACCATTTATCCACTGTACTATGATGTATTATGCCAACCTGTGATTTGTCACTATCTGTGCTGTCGAGTGTGTACGTCGAATTAAACTTTAGAAAAGGTACACAGTCGTTGGTGTCGATGACTTCCAGTCATACATGAGTGTGAGAAAAGAACATTTGTCAACAACACGAACCCTTATCATCATTCGCACATTGTACACTCAATCCATGTCTACACACCACTGCGTAGGTCAAGTTGACATTCCATACACTACAGTGGAGCAAACAACACCATAGAGATCTTATCAACTGATGATGATGATGATGTCTGCTTCCATCCACTTATATCTATCTTTTGGTGGATATCATTAACGGGAATAAAAATCCAACATTATCAACTTTATCAATAGTCAACATCGGAAACTTTTGATATTATATCGTACGGACCTTTCCAAGAAATGAGAAGTCTATTTTCCCTACAAGGTAGCAAGACAAATGCTTTGTCACCTGGACAAAGTTGTCGCAAACATCTCTTTTTATTGGCAAATTCCCTTGCCTTCTGTTTCGCAAATTCAGAAGAAGCAGTTGCCAATTTGCATGCTTCAATAATCTTGTGTCTAAGTGCGATGACATATTCATAAGAGGATTTTGTGTCTTCGACAATATTATCAGCAGTTATAAGATCATGAAGTAAGGACATAGGACCTCGCGGTTTCGCGCCAAAGACAAGTTCAAAGGGAGAAAATCCTGTATGTTCGTTGGCGACCTCTCTATATGCAAAGAGAGCCGCGGGTAAAACCCTATCCCAATCCTGAGGATGATCTTCTGTTATCTTACCTAGTAGGTTTTTCAGAGTTCTATTCAAACGTTCCACCATCCCATTGGACATAGGATGATAAATACTACTCAGCGATCTCTCTATCTTCAGAGTCGACATTACTTGAGACATGGTATCCGATATGAGTTGGGTACCATGGTCGGATAATATTTCTGCTGGAAACCCCAGACGAGAAAATATTAACCAAAGAGCATCTGCGACATCAGCAGTAGTTATGCTCTTTAGAGGAACAGCCTCCGGCCAACGTGTGCACATATCAACACACGTCAAAATAAATTGGTGTCCTCTAGCAGACTTTATCTTAAATGGACCAATGATGTCTATCGCCATTTTTTGAAATGGCCGAATGGTAATGTCTGCAGCCTGAATAGGTGCATCATGGCGTGGACCTCTGGATTTAATCTCTTGACATACTTTACAAGATCGACAATAGATTCGTATGTCCTTATTCACAGCAGGCCAAAAGAAAGATTGAAGAACTCTAGCTTTAGTACGGGAAAAACCCATATGTCCAGCACACTGCGAATCATGAGCGTGCTGTAAGATTTTAACTCTCATATTTTTAGGCACAAGGATTTGAGAATGAATGGACTTAGCGGAGTCTTGTACCATACGTACAAGTACGCCATTCTTCATCGTAATCCCAGATTTACGATTTGTATCCTTATTCGGATCACCTTTTGTTGCCAGAGTAAAGAATTTCTTTAGAGTAGGATCATCTTCCTGCTGTTTGATAAAGGAATCGTGGGAAATCTCCAAGGGATCATCTTGGATCTGCGCATCATTATCTTCAGAATGTGAATATTGTGGCATATTAAGAGCTTGAGCCCTAGTGATTACTGCATTAGCAGATTGCATATTAACATTTTCCCAATTATAAATTTGCTGTGGAGTGCATTCTTTCACTCCATGAATGCGACCGATGATAAGATCAGCGATCGGATTCGGCAAGAGACATGCTTGCACCTCTCCTGTAAAGAAAGGCGTAGCAATATTGATAATGGCAGTGGAGTACTTCTCCAATGTGCCACCAAATGTTACACATTTGACTATATTGCCTGTAGCTCGAGAAGGATTTACGAGTGATTGCCTCACTCCAATGGTAGTGCACCCCGAATCGAAAAGAATTGATACCGGAGTACCATCTATTAGGCCCCTATTAAAGACAAGAGCACCCCTTCCATTATGCGCAATTGACGCATGGAGAGCGGGAAGCGGGTGACCGCAGCTTAAAGTAGAAACTGTGGTTGGATCGAATAATGTTTTGCATTGCGAACACTGAGATGCTCTAGCAAAATCGAAAGCGGAATTTGCTACACTGTTGGAGTCTTTTTTATCATTATTCTGATTATCGGTGTCGTGGAACTCCTGTTGTGCAGAGTTAGCCTGGTAATACGATTTACCATGTCTTTTGTGTTGTGATCTACCTCGGTTATAATTGTCTCTATAATTATTATTGCCTCTGTTATAACCCCTATTTGGGTTTGAATCATAATATTCATGATCATAATCATCACGCTCGTTATATTGAGTATCCCTGTAATATTGTTTCTGTTGTCTCCATGAAGCACTTGGGTAGTTCCTATAGCTACTCCCTTTCCGAGAATTTCTAACATTATGGGTACCCCTCGCGTGTCGAGGACTATCAGCTCGATTCCAGTTCTTCGAAGAAGAACCCTGATTTGAGTGGTTATCTTGGTTTTGATACTTATTCCAATTAACCTTTTTATCAAATTTATTTTTAGCTCCTTGGAATTTATGTGAGTAATTCTGATTATACTCTGTTGCCGAAGCAACTGGCATACTCTCTTTAATGTTAGAGTTACTAAGAATCATGTCAGGGTGTGCCGTGGCATACTGGTCACAATATTCTTCCATTTGCTTTATTGTACCAGGTTTACGCTCATGTAAGAACTCTAGGAATGATTTATTTACAGAAGACATGACCTTGTCTCTTAGCAATAAATCCGTAAGACCATCAAATGTTTTCTCTGTTTTGGATAATTCAATCCATCGTGAAAGTGTAATTCGTGCTTTTGCGATTGTCGTAGATTTCCGATAGGAGAATTAAGACTAGGTTTGGTCCCTTCTGAATAGGTTTGAATAGGTGATAGACTCAGTGAGAGTTAGTGAAAGGTAATAGAATTTCCACACACGTGAGATGATAGATTTTGATATAGTGGCTGTCTCTGAAAGCGAAAAGAATTCTTCTCTCTCTCACCTATCGTCTACAACAGTTGTTACAGCGTCAGACAGACTACACCAATATACATATTACGTATATTTCTATCACTCACAGGCACGCACATACACGTGACGACAGGTAAACACACAGACGTGGGAAAACTATAACAATGATATATATATATTATCTAGAACGAGCTGACCAAACACGATTTTTAAGTTCAAGAGCGATTTTAATATCAGGAAAAATCGGCTCACAACATCAAAGAAAGTACATCAAGGAAAATACATATACACATAGTCACAAAACTTCAAGGAAATGTTGCAAGGATGATAGCCCCGTTATGGTGTTAACTCTAGGTTTAGCCCGGCCCCGTTAAGAGAACAGATGATGGCGCCCGAGTCACAGATACATAGGGTTTGAGTCTAAGAGTTTTTTCTTTGTTTTATCTCGTAATTATATGCACAGAGTTTGAAAAACATCTGATTTAACCTAAGACAAAACACAAGAACTCTAGCCTTAGCAACAAATTATGCAGATTGAAAAAAAAATAGGACAGCAACAGGGTGTCAAAGATATAATAGTGAAAATATCACTCAAACCAGCGTACACTCATTCATTCCGCCATGGCCTCTCATACAGGTACTCACGACTTTGCTCGCTGCCTCTTGGAACACACTGATTTTAGATCTTTACACAGACTCAAAAAAAAATGCAGTCTTCTGCCAAGAAGTCCCCAGTTCCAAAAGACGTATTTAACTCGGAGTCTCCGGGAACGACTACTTGGGTGTGCAAATTTGTTCAAATGTCTGATTAAGTCACCTAACAATTATTCCAGGCGCGGGAGTTAGCAGAGCACAGTGTCAATAGCGTAGGTTTCTAAGAAATGATGAATGTCAGGTCGGTGCCTTCCCTCAGTATAGGATTCACTTTAGTCACACCACAGATTTGTCCACAAATAATAATATATATAGTCGGGAAATGTTAGTTAATACTTGAAGTATTTCGCGCCACCAGGCAGAAGATTACGTAGAGTTTTCTAGAAGAAATTTTAGATCTAGCTCCAAGGTCCAGTATTTATCATTACAGTCTTTGAAAACCCGTTATTGGGATATTAGTATTTCTGTCTAACTTGCACCGTCAGATCAGTGTTACTTGAGAAAACCCACGTGGTTCAAAATAAGGACTGTCTATTTCTTCACAAGTATGGAAACTACTACTAGGTGCTGGTAAAGTTAGGGTCACCCCAAAACTTTCACTGTGTGGAGGAAAAATAACACATATAATATAATAAACAGAATCTGAACTGGTTATAACTTACATTTAAACTTGCAAGCAGAGAGCTTTGCTTATCATTTAAACTTCCCGTGACGTAAGTTATAATTAAAAATCAGCAATCCTAATGAATTAGGAACACGTGCGTATTCCGTCACCATTCATGAGGCTCGATTCTAGAGTTTATACGTTAGTTTAGAAAAATACACTCGACTGAGTATTAGCAGTTAAATTAAATTCATAAATAGCTACAATTGCCGTTATAAGCTAGAAATTAAATTTTTAGTCTGCTTTCCACTGAATGCTTCCCTAGAAAATATAATAGCCTACCACTTTATTTCTCTTCTGCGCTAAAGAAATAGATTAAAATGAATTAAGCGATTTAACACTTTAACACTCACAAAATCTATATATCTATCATATTAATTACCTCAACCACAGAATTACAGGTAGTCGCACAACTTAAGAATAAAAATGCTGAAAATATTTCTGGAAGTCTAGAAGTTCGACAAATTGCCGAAACAAACTGAGATCTTCGCTAACAGCTATTCTGTTTACGAGCAACCTATCACTGTGAGTCTATGAGCGAGAATGAAATTAAAGTTTCAAACTTGGCCAATATCTTAAAATCAGACAAAGGGCCCAAACTTATTTCGCCAAGCGAAATTATCTCCCCTACTCCCAACATTTACGTCCGCTTAACGCGTGTCGTAACTGTCACACCTACTGACCACGATGTACGCGTGTCAGTTTCAAATCCCAGACAGCCTGACTCCATTGCAGGGCAGTTTTCACACTACAGCTGACCATGGCCCAAGTGAGCGCCGTGTCAGTTTGGGATTTTCCAGACAAATGTCTGGATACTGACCGGTGCAGATGTAAAGTATCACACCTCACCGGGACTTATGCCGAGAAGAAGCTCGCGCGCTCGGTGAGAATGTAGACGATTTGCTACGTCCTGTGTTCAGCGAACCGACTTATCACGCCTTCTGACGCCCTGCAGCCCTGACATCTACGTAATATCGTCCTAGCGCGATTCTCAGTTTTGAGAAAGAAACAGGTAAAGTTTGCGAATTATATGAAAATAATATTCGCAAAACGAATGGATGAAAAATATACAGGAAAAATGAAATACAGAGATAATAAAAGAGAGAATTTGGGTGAACGAATAGGAAGAAGATGTAGGAAATTAAATGAATATAAACCCTACGTGACAGAGCCTCCCCCCTTTAAGATATGGAAGCACTCCATGTCTACGTTATGGAGTTTAATTTCCTATAACCGTAGCTTCGGGGTGTCTGTCCTCTTCCCTCTCATCTTCCCCCCCCCCCCCCCATCTCTGTCCAATTCCTACTCAAGTCCACTCCTCAAAGTTTCCTTCCCCTGGAATGTCTCATATGCGCGCTTGAAAGAGCGTCGCCGCTGCTGACATTTTTGAAAGATTTCCTGTGATAGCGGTGGAATATCCCTGCCACTATCGTCATCTTCGTCAGTTTTGGCGATCGTCAGGAGATGGTCGGAGGTTGGCACTGGTTTTTTTTCCAAGTATCTCTTTAAGAGATTTAAATGGAAAACCTTCTCCTTTCCTTCAATAGAGATCTGGTAGTTAGCCTTAGAAATCTTTTTCAGGACGGTAAACGGCCCTTGCCATCCGATCTTCAGTTGGTTGTTCTCGGTAGGGAGCAACACCAAAACTTTCTCTCCTGCTTCCAGTTCTCTCTCTTCCGCGACTTTCCTGTATCGGTTAGCGTGCTTGGTGCGTGCTCGCTTAAAGTTAGTCGTTGCTAGGTCCCACCCTAGTTTCAACCGTTCCTTTAAAACCGACACATATTTACTGGCTGAGACAACTGTCTCATCAGCCTTCTCGTCTGTCAGAGACTGAAGTAAGGCTTCAAGCGGGCCCTTAATGGGTCTGCCGAATAAGAGTGTAGCTGGCGGAAATCCTGTGGAAGTATGAGGAGATTCTCTGTAGCCAAATAATGCTGCAGGAATACAGAGATCCCAATCTTCAGGTTTCACTTGTGCCAGCTTACTTAGCATCATGGTGAGGTTTCCATTAGCACGTTCCACGAGCCCATTTCCGGCCGGAGTATATGGCTTAGTGTGGATGTGCTGGGTCCTCAAGATCTTAACGATCTCATCCATCAACAGGTTTCGGTATGGAGATCCATTATCCGTCAACACTTGCTGAGGGAATCCCAACCGAGTGAAAATCTGCACGAGGGCTTCTGCGACATGCTTGGCATCTGCGCATGTTAGCGGGATAGCTTCCGCCCATAAAGTGCATGTATCGACTAAGGTCAGGATAAACCTGTTCCTTCTTTTAGTCCTTTCGAAAGGCCCTAAAATGTCGATCACTACCCGTTCGAATGGTGTTCCCATTATTGGCATTTCACCCATGTGGACTGGGGGTGCCCGTTGCTTGGGTGGCACACGTTGGCACTGGGCACAGGATTTGACATATCTGATGATATCAGTATTCACTCCTGGCCACCAATAATGAGTGGTTATACGTTGGTTTGTGGCGTTCTGTCCCATATGTCCGCTAAAGGGAAGAGAGTGCCCCATTTCTAGGATTTGGCTTCTGTACTGTTTCGGTACTAGGAGCTGGTTGTAACCTTGGTCAGGCTTGCCCGTTCTCCGATAAAGTACGCCATCCTCAGAAAAAATGTCCCCGTGCTGTTTGGGTTCCTTAGCCATGGGCAGTTTCCTAAAGCAGGGTGCCAAAGTAGGGTCCTTGTATTGCGCTTCTTTAAGTTCCATAGGTAACAAATTTGGCGCAGGCTCCCGTTCCTTCTTGGTTTGCCCTCTTGTAGTTACTGCTGCCACAATCGGCTCTTCCGGTTTCCCAATACACACGTATCTCCCGCCAAGTATGACTGGGTAGATGGGATCATCCATAACAGCCGCTTTGATCACACCTCTGACAAAGTCAGAGTGTATCTCCACCAATGCGATGGGAAGCGCTGTAGGTGCATCACTCTTACGAACTCCACAAAGTTTGACGGTCTCTCCTGTCTCTTGACCGGGTTTAACCAGGTTTCTGGCAACAATGCAATCGTAAGAAAGCCCCGTGTCAAATAAGCAAGAAGTTTGAGAACCGTTCAAAATAACAATACCTCGCGTTGAGGGTCTATCCCCAAGAGGTTGGGAATCACTGTCAATAATTCCGCCTTGTGAGACTGTTAATAAGCATCCGATGCGTTTAGGCTCGGTGTGCTCGGTCTGATCATATGTCCCGTGCTCAGGGGTTCTCCCTTTGCCACCTTGTCCTTTCTGGCTACGCTGCCATGTAGGGCGGTCGGGTTGATCAGACTGTTTGGGGTGGTTGGGGTACTTGTTCTTGTAGAACTTGGATTTTTCAGGAGGGGGGTTTTGAGGTCCAGTTTCTCTGTGGTTGTTTTGGTTAGAAGCCTGAGAAGATTGCTCTAGGTTATGTTTTCGAAAATGCTCCTCTGTCGGTTTCCGCTTTGTGGCCGGTAGTTCAGCCAGCGCATTGTGATAACGCTCAGACTTTTCCAAAATGTCTTCAAGTTTTTCTGCCCCCTGCTCAGCGAGAAATCTCCGGGTATCAGCAGACAAAGTGTTCTTTATTTGTTCAGTTAGAACAAGTTCCTCAAGACCTTCATAGGTAGAGGGGAGCTGCGAAAGCTCAAGGCACTTTGTTAGATATCCCTTAAGACGCGATGAGAACTGGTGAAAAGTTTCAGAATTCTCTTTCCGGCTGTTGCGAAACAGTTGCAAAAACTTGCGAGCGTTCATTTCAAAGCGCTCCAGTAACGCTTTCTTCAACACATCGTAGTCGTCTTGTTGGCTACTTTCCAGCTTAGAATAAACATCATAAGCAGAACCTTTTAGGGCCTGGGAAAGTTTCATATTCCACCGCGACCTCTCTAACCCGTACAGAGTTGCAATTTTCTCAAATTTTTCTAACCATGTGTCAATCTTCTCATTTGGACAAGGAAAAGATTCAAGAGTGAAAGACATAGCATTTAGTTGAAGAGATTGAGTGTTAGCAGGGTCAGTTAAGGAAGAATGAGGAGAAGACTCTCCATTGCTGGAGGTAGAGGCAGCCCCACGCCTTTGGAATTCCAGAGTTTTAAGAGCTAACTCATGCTGTCTCTCTTTCTCTCTTTCCTCATGCTGCATCCTGCGAATTTCCATTTCCTCGTCCATCTTCTTCTGCTGTAATAGCCGGTCTTCCGCTTCTTTCCTCTCCGCTGCTTCTTTTTCCTCTTTAGCTTCAGCTGCTTTCCTCTCCGCATCATATCTCTCAAGTTCGTCCCTGACAAAAGCTTTCGCTTCCTCTCCTTCCAGTCCCTCCTCTCTCGCTTCGTCCCTGAGGAGTTGTCTAAGCTTTGCCCTCTCGGCCATATTAGGTCAATGACTGAGACTAGTGGAGAAAGAAATTAGGAAAAAGGATACACTGGTTCCTACCACTTACGAGAAAAAAATTACCAAAAATCAAAAGATGATATCCTTCACCCTGGGACACCTCCTCCAAAGTAAAATCTAACTATCGCTGCTATTATCGGCAATAAAGCACTTAATGCAAAACACGACTACGCCAACTAAATGGTAGTTAAGATTACTTCTGAAAAATAAGTTGCTACAGTGGAAAAGCAAAAGAATATTGCAAACATTAAAGAGAAAAATAATCCCTTAATTTTTAAAAATCCACTATAAGTTCGCCCCTGAAGTCAGATCGGGTAAGGGAGGGAATTAATCTGGACAAAAAGTCCGAAACACACACTCCTTAACTTAGTTCAAACGCCGTTCTGCCTCAGTACCCAGTGAATGTTATACACTCACCACTTTACCAGCATTTAGTATTACAATCAGCAGTTAACATATATCCCGACAAATCAACCTGTAACCAAAATGTATATTATTCAAAGATGCTGTGGAAAAAAACTTATTAGTTTGTGTGGTCAGCACGCCCGTAAACAGATCGCTAGTCTAGGGGGTAATTATTAAAGATATAACAACTCACAAGACATCACACTCTTACTCTATATCAGAATACAGAATCTTAAGTTCAAAATCCAGATAGACGAGTCCACGTTTGTCGTACTCGTCTTCCTATTCTAAGTTCAAAGACCGGAAACGAGCCCTCATTTGTCGTAGATTTCCGATAGGAGAATTAAGACTAGGTTTGGTCCCTTCTGAATAGGTTTGAATAGGTGATAGACTCAGTGAGAGTTAGTGAAAGGTAATAGAATTTCCACACACGTGAGATGATAGATTTTGATATAGTGGCTGTCTCTGAAAGCGAAAAGAATTCTTCTCTCTCTCACCTATCGTCTACAACAGTTGTTACAGCGTCAGACAGACTACACCAATATACATATTACGTATATTTCTATCACTCACAGGCACGCACATACACGTGACGACAGGTAAACACACAGACATGGGAAAACTATAACAATGATATATATATTATCTAGAACGAGCTGACCAAACACGATTTTTAAGTTCAAGAGCGATTTTAATATCAGGAAAAATCGGCTCACAACATCAAAGAAAGTACATCAAGGAAAATACATATACACATAGTCACAAAACTTCAAGGAAATGTTGCAAGGATGATAGCCCCGTTATGGTGTTAACTCTAGGTTTAGCCCGGCCCCGTTAAGAGAACAGATGATGGCGCCCGAGTCACAGATACATAGGGTTTGAGTCTAAGAGTTTTTCTTTGTTTTATCTCGTAATTATATGCACAGAGTTTGAAAAAAATCTGATTTAACCTAAGACAAAAACACAAGAACTCTAGCCTTAGCAACAAATTATGCAGATTGAAAAAAAAAAATTAGGACAGCAACAGGGTGTCAAAGATATAATAGTGAAAATATCACTCAAACCAGCGTACACTCATTCATTCCGCCATGGCCTCTCATACGGGTACTCACGACTTTGCTCGCTGCCTCTTGGAACACATTGATTTTAGATCTTTACACAGACTCAAAAAAAAATGCAGTCTTCTGCCAAGAAGTCCCCAGTTCCAAAAGACGTATTTAACTCGGAGTCTCCGGGAACGACTACTTGGGTGTGCAAATTTGTTCAAATGTCTGATTAAGTCACCTAACAATTATTCCAGGCGCGGGAGTTAGCAGAGCACAGTGTCAATAGCGTAGGTTTCTAGAAATGATGAATGTCAGGTCGGTGCCTTCCCTCAGTATAGGATTCACTTTAGTCACACCACAGATTTGTCCACAAATAATATATATAGATAGTCGGGAAATGTTAGTTAATACTTGAAGTATTTCGCGCCACCAGGCAGAAAGATTACGTAGAGTTTTCTAGAAGAAATTTTAGATCTAGCTCCAAGGTCCAGTATTTATCATTACAGTCTTTGAAAACCCGTTATTGGGATATTAGTATTTCTGTCTAACTTGCACCGTCAGATCAGTGTTACTTGAGAAAAACCCACGTGGTTCAAAATAAGGACTGTCTATTTCTTCACAAGTATGGAAACTACTACTAGGTGCTGGTAAAGTTAGGGTCACCCCAAAACTTTCACTGTGTGGAGGAAAAATAACACATATAATATAATAAACAGAATCTGAACTGGTTATAACTTACATTTAAACTTGCAAGCAGAGAGCTTTGCTTATCATTTAAACTTCCCGTGACGTAAGTTATAATTAAAAATCAGCAATCCTAATGAATTAGGAACACGTGCGTATTCCGTCACCATTCATGAGGCTCGATTCTAGAGTTTATACGTTAGTTTAGAAAAATACACTCGACTGAGTATTAGCAGTTAAATTAAATTCATAAATAGCTACAATTGCCGTTATAAGCTAGAAATTAAATTTTTAGTCTGCTTTCCACTGAATGCTTCCCTAGAAAATATAATAGCCTACCACTTTATTTCTCTTCTGCGCTAAAGAAATAGATTAAAATGAATTAAGCGATTTAACACTTTAACACTCACAAAATCTATATATCTATCATATTAATTACCTCAACCACAGAATTACAGGTAGTCGCACAACTTAAGAATAAAAATGCTGAAAATATTTCTGGAAGTCTAGAAGTTCGACAAATTGCCGAAACAAACTGAGATCTTCGCTAACAGCTATTCTGTTTACGAGCAACCTATCACTGTGAGTCTATGAGCGAGAATGAAATTAAAGTTTCAAACTTGGCCAATATCTTAAAATCAGACAAAGGGCCCAAACTTATTTCGCCAAGCGAAATTATCTCCCCTACTCCCAACATTTACGTCCGCTTAACGCGTGTCGTAACTGTCACCTACTGACCACGATGTACGCGTGTCAGTTTCAAATCCCAGACAGCCTGACTCCATTGCAGGGCAGTTTTCACACTACAGCTGACCATGGCCCAAGTGAGCGCCGTGTCAGTTTGGGATTTTCCAGACAAATGTCTGGATACTGACCGGTGCAGATGTAAAGTATCACACCTCACCGGGACTTATGCCGAGAAGAAGCTCGCGCGCTCGGTGAGAATGTAGACGATTTGCTACGTCCTGTGTTCAGCGAACCGACTTATCACGCCTTCTGACGCCCTGCAGCCCTGACATCTACGTAATATCGTCCTAGCGCGATTTTCAGTTTTGAGAAAGAAACAGGTAAAGTTTGCGAATTATATGAAAATAATATTCGCAAAACGAATGGATGAAAAATATACAGGAAAAATGAAATACAGAGATAATAAAAGAGAGAATTTGGGTGAACGAATAGGAAGAAGATGTAGGAAATTAAATGAATATAAACCCTACGTGACAGCGATGAAATCTGAGAATTCTACACCTACCTCAGGTCTCATTGTTTTAAACAAAAGACGGTAACCTTCCTCAGACAGCTGATATCTCTTTATCAAAGCTGCCCTAACAGCATCATAATTATCTTTGTCGGCCTCTTCAACAAAATATAACTTACTTAGGGACTCCCCTTTTAGATTTTCAGACAACTGATTCACATACTGTGATTTGTCAACATTATGAGATCGACAAGCCCGTTCAAATCTAGAAAGCCAAAATGTTATATCATCACTGGTAGGGTTAAACGCTGGTACCTTGACCTTGTACACAAAGGGTTTACCATTACCACCAGATGCCTGATTAACATTACTCATACATGTCAATTTTAATTTCTCTAATTCAAACTCATGTTCTCTTATTGCTTTTCTCTCTTCAGCTTCTCTATCTAATCTTTTCTGTTCTGCAGCAGCAGCAGCTTCTAATTTTTTCTGTTCTGCAGCAGCAGCAACTTCTAATTTTTTCTGTTCTGCAGCAGCAGCAACTTCTAATTTTTTCTGTTCTGCAGCAGCAGCAACTTCTAATTTTTTCTGCTCTGCATCAGCTTCTAATTTCTTCTGTTCTGCCTCAAATCTCCTTTCCTCCACTTGCATCTGCAATTTCTTAAGTTCAGCAGCAGTATCAGCTTCTTTTTCTAATCTTTTTTCTTCCGCTAGAGCTTTCCTTTCTTCTGCAGCAGCTTTTTTTTCTTCTATTTGAAGTTTTCTCTCCTCAGCCGCAGCTTTTTTTCCTCAGCAGCAGCTTTTCTTTCTTCAACAGCAGCAGCAATTTTTTTCTCTTCTGCAGCTAATGCTTTGTCATATTGAGCAACAGCCCATTGTTCTAAGTCTTTTCCAGTCTTATCAAGAGATTTTCCTTGTGCAATGAAATAATCTAATGTAGACATATTGTCTTCTTAAATCAGAAACCTGAAAAAGTAAATAAATTACCCTCTTTCACGTTAATGAGAGACAAGTCTATACCATAGACTTAGTCTTAGTCCAAACTTGTATGGTTTATAATAACCAATGATAACTTGAGTACCTATGGACACAATAACTGTATCTCAAATACTGTGGGAGACAAGCCTTACAAAGGTCTTGTATACCTCAATGTAATCAAAGATCACTTGAGTACCTGTGGAAAAAATATTTCCCTTTACCAATCACTTTGGGAGACAAGCCTTACAAAGGTCTTGTACATTTTGTTTTATAACAATAACAATCATAAAGTACTGATCTGTACTATACTATCAGTGTATACCACTATACGTCATATGTCAACTAAAGACATTACAAAGGACAAACAAGAAAAGACAATATGAACACATTTGCAGAGATCAAATTAAATTAAATAGGAGAAATGAAAAAAATGATCACAGAAACCGTGATGATAACTGCAATAATAAAATGACAAGACAAATAACGCCACAGTGTATAAACATAAGGGTGTAAAAAACTGAAATGAAAGGAAAGATGAGACCTACAATTATACAAACAAATCAAACAAAAATAAAGAACAGAAAAAATGTTACAAATACAAATATGAAACAGTCGTCACAACTAACCAAATATTTGCAAACTATGTTGCATGCAAATTTCAATTAAGAAATTGCTCCCTATCGATCGCCAGAACAAGACCAATATCATTCGGTATTTCCTGTTCTAGTCACCTCCCATCCAGGCCCGCAACATATAAACACCTACACATATAAACAAATAACATGTAAGCATAAATAGCATATAGCATACAATATAATTTATGTCATGAATGGAATGTGTTGCAGGTATAGTGTTGTAAAGCAGGCACAGTTTATTTTAATACTAATAACTTGCCACTTTATTGAGTAATAGATTTAATTCTAGACTATTACACTGTCAATTTTTCTCTGTTGAGCATATGAAGATCCAACGATGAACTATGCACTTTATGTTCAACAACACTGTGATTCTTCTGTACGTTGAGAAATGTCAACAATACTGCTCCAGATATTTTCTACACTTGATACTACTGTCCTGTGTAATACTGTCTGTACAGCGAAAAAACTGTCAACAAGCGCTGACCTAGATACAGCATCCTATCGGTAATACAGGTCAAGCTGACATCGACTGTATAGCTGTCCTACTGGTGTTGATGTGTTCAAACAAATGTTCTTTCAGCTGTAAACTGTGATTCTCAACACAAAACTGCGTAAGCTGGACCCAGGAATCTGGCTCGCCACTGTAAAGTTTCTTTTCTTCTTTCCACTCTGTAAAGAAGAGTGGTGTGTTGTTGAGATCAGGCATGCTCCAGTCTACCCAGCTGTAAATGGGTAACTCACCCTAGTCCTGAGTTAGGGAAGGCAAAGGCTCCAGGGGAAGCAGGCCCTAAACTTGGTCACTCCAACCGACGCAGGATGGTGTATGTATGAAGTAGAAGTGCAGAGTGTGATTACCGCGAATGGTGTACTGTTCGTGTGCTGACCAATATAACCACTCATACACATGTGTCTACAAGGCACCAATGCAGACTGCTGGAATCTTTGTTTACTCAATTTATTCAGACGTACACACTGGGACATACGAGTACATCATGGTATGTTGACATATCAATTTGTAGGTATACATAGCAGATCTGAAGTCATGACACATTCAGAAATAATGGGCAGTACATCAAAAGTTCAATGTCATGATATATTATGGCCGCATCCCCCTATCTGACTAAACGCGTCAGTGAAGGCAGATCGGTAAATAACTAAGGTTACTTGACGTCCATAGTTTGTAGCATATATTATGAAACCACGAAAGAGGGGTTTCTAGCAAGATTGAGATCTCCCTGTCACTGTCCGATAATAGGATAAATAATCTGTTCTCTTGGCAGTGATCAAAACATATGATGACCGAAATCTAACATGGCCGCCTCCCTGAGTTGTCGTTCACTCATTCATAGGAAGGAGAATATAAGCCAGAGTTAATTTATAATGGGTATATAAATGATTTCATAAATGTTCCCATACAGCTCTACGATGATCAGGTTAATTCACGTAGCCATAACCGCTGTAGGAAAGTCTGTCATCTTTGTCGATACAAAACACGACCCTAGCGATACGAAGCACAATGTTCCATCTAGGTCGAATCGACATGAGATCATCAAAATAGGGTCTGGCAATACATGGAGTCCGAATTATACATTGTACCGTACCTTAGGAGAGTCTCCAACATAAACTATAGTAGAGATACCATCTCCTTTAGAAGAAAACCACTTCCTGAATTATATTTCCTTAACAATCTACCAGCCTTTTGAAAAGTGCGTACCAACCATTATCACGGTACATCGGAACTCATCACGACTTGTCAAGACAACTCATACTTCCGCTAGACCGGAATAATAAGAATCTAGTCCCGCCTACCCATCCAAAATATACAATATAGGACTGATTCTACTTGTACTAATAATATGTAATACATATGAATTCAGGCCATAAACACAATAAGCAAATTAATATATTTTCTGGCCCTAAAAAATAAGTACAACCGTAAGAGCAATCCATGCGCCGGATCAATATCAAGAACGATTACTCCTATAATCAAAAGTGTGAATCAAACATGGATTCTCTCGCTTTTACCATAGACAGCATTTTCATACACAAATGAATGAATGTCTATATATTTTAGCCCGATATTAAAAAATATGCACGCATATCCCGATTTTTTAAAAAATAATATGTGCGTAAAAAATATGCACGCGAGGGACAAGGATGACTTTGTGGAATGATTCATCATCATTATCGCCATCACTATCATCATCATTATCGTCATCACTATCATCATCATCATCGTCATCACTATCATCAAAGTTCAACTGCCCGTGGAGCATATTCTTACTACAAGTTGGCGCCAAGCTCTCCTATCCTGTTCCATCCTATCAAGGCTTTTCCATATCTTCTTTATCCATGATAAGTCTGTCTCCAATACCTTTCTTCGTGTGTTCGTTGGGCTCCACATATTCCTTTTACCATGGGGATTCCTTAATCCGATCTTCCTTGTATGTTAATCATCAGGAATACTCAGTGTGTGTTACTGTATAACCAACGCAAAAGTATTTTTCTCACGTCATGTTCTACTGGTGTTTGTCTCGTCACTTCAACACTGGCAATCTTGTCGCTACTAGAGTACAAGTTAAATGCATTTTTTTTTTTTAATGTGATAATGATTTAGAAAAAAAAAATAACATGATAACATACAATATATGTCTGAAACTGACATGTTGGATTTAATTTTTTAACACACTTTTACTTGATTTACCTTTTTTCTTCTTGGATCCTTAGCCCTGACTGACAAAGCAATCAGTGACCATCACGCCTAGAGGCGTCTTGTAGGGAAGCAACAAACTGTCACCACTTAGCTCGGTGGCTGTCCTTCGTGCAGTGCCCCAACTCAGGTCCATGCTTTGCATCAGGGCTTCCACTGTTCTCCGCCATGTTGTCTGTGGTCTGCCTCTCTGTCGCCGTCCTTCTGGGTTCACAGCATAGCAGTCTGGTGATGGCGTCAGGGTCCCTTCTGAGGACATGGTCAACCCAGTTCCAGCTTCAGCCCGTAATGTGTGTGTGCATAATTTTTTGTTATTGTTCCGAGTACGTAGTTCTTGGTTAATTACCATTCCCATTAACATAATTACATTTCTTGTATAATGATAATGTTGTAACATGAGTTTGCGTAGTTGCATGTGATACTGTAGGAAATATTTTGGATATAGCCTCGCGCTCAGAGGGACTTCTAACTTTGGTGAAAACATTTAAATTTAGCACTACTATACGGCGCTTTACCGCTCTACAGTTGGTACTATCTCTAGCATAACTATTGTTAATATATATATATATATATATATATATATATATATATATATATATATATATATATATATATATATATATATATATATATATATATATATATATATATATATATATATATATATATATATACAGTAGAACTCCATTTATCCGAACCCCATGGGACCGAGCATCGTTCGGATAATCAAATGTTCGGATAATTGGATTACATAATGTATCGAGTACATGTACACATATTTCTAAAAATAATTAACCATCACAAGGAAAATACACTATAAAACATATTTACTTGTACTGTAATAATAATACCCACACTGTATTAGATCACTGTATCACCAAAATCTTTTATTACACTGCAGTGCATGTACTACTTGTATTAATTATTTTTGTTAAGAAAGAGAAATGTTTTCAAAATAACATTACAAACGATTCAAAACCAGGCGCAACTTACGTATATATGTACTTGCACAGATGTAGCCCATTATTTAAAATAATGAGGAATCCTCTTTTGCACCAAACTGGATAGTCTCGTTTTGGCTGCTAAGTCCCGCATTCTCTTCAACAGCAGAAGCTGTGTAGGACAGCTGTCATCTTCTTGCTCGTACCAAGCCATCGCTGTTTCTAGTGCTATAAAGGCCTCTTCAGGACTTGGTCGACGTTTTGGTTTTTCTTCATAATCTACAAGTACATCATGTACTTCTGAGGAGTCTTCATCATCGGTCACTACATGTATTTGGTTTTCTTCTTGCACAAAAGACAAAATTTCTTCGTCATTCAAGTACTGAAAACCAGAATCATTATCATCTTCTAGCCACATGTGTGCATCATCTTTGTCACAGTCCGAAAATCCGGGCATTGCTTGAAACAGTTCCACAACTTCATTTATACAATCATCATTTGTGTCCACTGCAGTAGTTTCATTTCCTCCTTTTTTCCCAAGCAATCTACTCCAAGCCTTGTTGAGATTATCTTGTGACAGGGTGGTCCAAGCATCATCTAACATATAGCAGCAGTCTTTGAGATTAAGCTTTTTGGAAAACGCCACCACACTTTCTTCATCTTCAGCCAACAATAAACGACGCAGGACTTCCTTCTTGTACATCTTTTTAAGCTTTGCTATAACACCCTGATCCATTGGTTGAATCAGTGCTGTTACATTGGGAGGCAGAAAAATTATTTTAAAAATTTGCATCAACTGCATTCAATGTATCCGTCTCTGGATGAGATGGTGCATTGTCCAGTAGAAGAATTATTTTTCCAGTTTTCTTTTCTTGTTCTCTCAACCTCTTCACATTTGGGATGAACTGATTTGTATACCAATCAAGAAATATTTCACTATTCATCCAAGCACTCTTCTGTGCTTTGTAACACAATGGGAGACATGTCACATTCTTTAAACAACGTGGTTTTTTGGCTTTGCCGATCATTAGCACCGGTAAACGATGACTTCCACTGGCATTCGCGGCTACCAAAATTGTTACTCTCTCTTTGCACTTTTTAAACCCAGGGACAGCTGCTTCGTGCTGAGATGCAAGTGATTTTTGAGGCAATGATTTCCAGTATAAGCCAGTCTCATCGGCATTATACACATCATCGAGTGAATAACCTTCTTCTTCCAAAAAAGCCAAGAATGTTTCTTTAAAATTTTTAGCGGCAGTTGCATCGCTAGATAAAGATTCCCCTTGAATCTCCAATTCTCGTATGCCGTGACGAGATTTAAAGTTTCTTAACCATCCCTGGCTAGCCTTAAAGTCAGGAGGACCGTCAAGTTGATTGTTGAACTGAAGTGCCTTTTCACACAACAGAGAACCAGAGATAGGTTCCCTTTTGCTTCTTCTTTGCACAAACCATATATACAAAGCCTCTTCCAATTTCACATCTTTCGCATTTCTCATGGTTTTACGTTTCTTCGACCCATTTTCACTATCAAATTTCGATGCAAAACTCATAATTTTATCCTTGTTACTTTTGATGTCAGAGACGGTAGCTTTCCCAACATTGAAAATCCTCGCAAGTGAAGACACAGTTTCACCTTGTCCTAGTCTGTTGATAATTTCTGTTTTCGTTTCAATTGACAAAACATTGCGGTTCCTTTTATATGCTTTAGGCCTACTGGAAGATGACATATCGCACAGAGAAATACTTGTACACCAAAATTATTCTGCTGTAGTAGCAGACACAGTTATTTTAAGTTGAACTGTCTGTTTAGCCAGTGTTCTACCTAGAACGCACTCGTACACTGGATTGGTAAACCAGATATTAACTGACTTTATGATCTAACTGACTTCCTGTACGTAAGCGACCGACCATTAGCCACCCCATTCTCTACAAATTGTTCGCACACATTTGAAGTTTGCCGCATCAAAAGATTCAGAATTTTAGTCTAACGTGACTGTGGCATCTGATTTTTTTTTTTTTTTCTGGAAAAAGTGTTCGGATAATTGGATGTTCGGATAATTGGGGTTCGGATAAATGGAGTTCTACTGTATATATATATATATATTTTTTTTTTTCTTTCTATAGCCAGCGGCACTCGAGCTCTCCAGCTCTTTCGGCCCAATGACATGTCATTGCGAGGCTGGGGGGTCAGTGGACTTTCCTTCCAACCCGGTCAGGAGCTTCGCTCCTTCCCATCCACACGGGATTTATGTGCAGGAGCCGTTCAGGTTATTCAGTCAAATTTCCGGTCGTAAACATTTCTTCAAACGCCGACGGCCGGGTTTGAACCATAAACACCTGGTCGCCAGTACAACGTCGTAGCCATTACACCAGCGCGGCTCCCATATATATATATATCTTCTCCTTCTTCTTTGATCCTTAGCCGCCGACTGTCAAAGCAGTCAGTGGCCATCGCGCCTGGTGGCGTCTTGTAGGGCACCAACAAACTGCTTCCACTTTGTTCAGTCGGTGGCCATCCTTCGTACAGTGCCCCAGCTCTGATTCATTCTTTGCATCTCAGCCTCCACAGTTCTCCGCCAGGTTGTTTTTGATCGGCCTCTCTTTCGCTATCTTTCGGGGATCCATAGCATAGCTGTTCTTGCGATGGCATCGGGGTCTCTTCCGAGGACGTGGCTAACCCAACTCCAGTGTCTGCCAGCTATGATGGTGTGCATGTCCTCTTGGTTACTCCGAGTAAGTAGTTCTTGGTTAGTGATATTATTCGGCCAAACGATTCGGAGAACTTTGCTTAGGCAGACTGTGTGGAAGGAGGACAGTTTCAACATTTCCTTCTGTTACTCTCCAGCATTCTGCACCATATATATATATATATATATATATATATATATATATATATATATATATATATATATATATATATATATATATATATATATATATATATATATATCTTCTTCTTCTTCTTCTTCCGTCCTTAGCCAAAGACCGACCAAGCAGTCAGAGGCCATCACGCCTTGTGGCGTCTTAAGGGCAACAGCAGATTGATTTTCTCTGTTGTAGTTTCCCATCACGCCTAGCGGCGTCTTTAGGGCAACAACAAATAGATCCATCTGCCGTTGTTTCCGTAATCGGTGTGACAAGCCAACGGGTGATCAGCCCATTGGGCATATATATATATATATATATATATATATATATATATATATATATATATATATATATATATATATATATATATATCTGCCATCACCGGTGTCAATACCTTGTCGAGGTTGCGTACCCTGATTACCACCAGAGCTATACCAGCGGGAGTTTTACTCCTGGAAGGTTCTACCAAGCTGGACAGATTTGCGCGGGTAGGGGTCAGACTAAAGCAGACACCCTGGTCCTCCCGGTTGGGGGTTTTAGCACAGGGCTGACACCCCTGTCTATGTAAAAAGAAATGAAGTTAAGCGGAAATGAGAAACTATAGGTTACACATTCTAGGGATAAGCGAGAGCAGATGGACAGGAGCAGGAAAAGTTAAAACAGCAACAGGAGAAACAGTACTTTACTCTGGAAGAGAGGATGGACAGCACAATGAAGGTTAGCCATTATTCTACAGAAAGGAATAGAAAGGACATTACTGGAATGGAAACCCATCAACAACAGACTGGTAAGAATAAGATTGAGAGGGAGATTTACCAACACTACAATAATACAATGCTACGCACCAACGAATGACAGTGATGAAGAGGTCCAGGATGAATTCTATCAACAACTGCAAAAAGAAATGGAAGACACACCTAGATACGATCTTATTGTGGTAATGGGAAACAATGCGAAAGTTGGAACACGCAATACATATAATGAAAGAGTAATGGGGAAATGCGGCAGCGGTACAGCAAACGAAAACGGGGATAAATTAATAAGTTTCTGTAGCATTAACAACCTGGTCATTGGAGGAACATTTTTCCCTTACAAAGAAATTCACAAATTAACATGGGAATCACCAAATGGTCGGGACAGAAACAAGATAGACCACATTATGATTAATGGTAGATGGAGACATGCATTACAAGATGTGAAAGTAAGAAGAGGTGCGGATGTGGGAAGTGATCACCATTTAGTAGTAGCAAAAGTAAAAGTGAAAATCAGAACGGCTGGACCAACTGCAACTACACAGAAAAGGTTTGACATTATCAAATTGAAGGACCCCCTTACCAGAAAAGCTTTTGCGGCTGATATAAAGAAACGATATCAATTTGCCAAAAGTCAGGAAAAGACATTGACTGATGATATAGACCAGGAATTCAATACCATATTATGTTATTGCTCTCTCTCTTTCCCTCTCTCCCTCTCTTTCTCTCTCTTTTTCCTTCCCTGTGTGCATGTATGTGTCTTCAACATTGACTGAATGGTATGTTAATGTCAACTATTTACTATTCCAGTTAAGACTGTTTCAAATTGAAAACACTTTTAGAATTGTTTGGTTGCAGGGCAGAAAAGTTAAAAAAAAAAAAAGGCAATAATGTATATTTCTTTACCCTGAAGAAAAAAAGATTTCATTCGTTCCCTTTTTCTTAAAGTAGATCAAAGATGACGTTCAGGGCGCCTACCATTGATGCTTTGTCTCTATATGATATTCAAAGATATCTTTTTCAATGATCACCAGTCTTAGTCACGCCTGGAGTCAGATAAGCGAGAGATAGATACTCTTCTTTCATTTCACTCCTGCGTCTGTCTCTCTGCCTCTCGTCTGACCTTTCTGTTGCTCTAAAGTTGCGCTTAAAATGTCCGCACACGCAGACCTTCGGAACTTTTTCTGCCTGTATGCCCTAAGGGAGTTCTGTCCCCTGTCTGCCTTCTTGCAGTTTTACCGGAAATCAAATTTGATGCAATTTGTACCCATGTCGGTGTTCCACGGCGAATGCGAAACATTGAATAAAAAAGTATGAATAAGAAAACAGAAAGAAAGAAAGGCAGAGATGGGCGAGTTAAAACATGTTATGTTATTTGCCCCCCCCCCCCCTTTTTTCACCCCAATTTTTTTTTCTGGTGCTGGCCCAAGTTTTGAACATAAAAGGCACCTTTACTACAAATTTAGATCGATCGCGACCGTTTCCATTATTAATGTCTGCTGTAATGTGTTATTTCATCTTGAGCTTACACCGGGGAGAACATTTGTGATATTTGATACTGGGATTATTCTTGTTTGGGGGAACACCGGTAGTGCGCGCTCAATGTCCGGACTTAAACAAGCCAATTGTAATTAATATCACTATAACTATCACTATAACAACTATCACTACAACTATCACTATAACTGGTCTGAATGTTTTGATCATTGATTTTGTTTTTCAGTCCACCTTGGAGTAGTCTTTTCTTTCTATTCTATTTGTTCTTTGTCCCCTTGCACATCTATAACTATTGCAGTCAGGGCCTCCAACAGTTCATGTGAGGCCCTTGTCATTTCATTTTTAGGGCCTCTTCATTATTGGGGGGGGGGGGGGTAAATTATGTTAATCTTGCATCCTTGGCTGAGGGGAGAATATCACCCTCAACCCTCCCCCCCCCTCCCCCCGTGTGACGAGAATCCTATGCCAAATGGCCATGCTGTTCCCTATGTCGTAAGGCCTGATTACAGCATAGACTATAAACAGCGCTATACTACAAGTGGTTCCCCCTTCCGAGCAAATGAGATGTTGGATTTCTTCAGTAGCAGACTTTATCCGGAACATGTTCTCACCTCTGCTCTCCAACGTGTGCTCCCCATCTCTTGTCAGGAGGCCCTCATACCTCACTATAAATCCACTTCAGATAGAGTCAAATTAATCTTGACCCATCACCCTCACAGTACTGCTGTCAAACAGATCCTTTTCCGCCACCTCCCTATCCTCCAAGCAGAGCCTGCGACCCAAGAAGTATTCGGTGAAGCACCTTTGGTGGCATATAGACGCGACAAGAACTTGAAGGATCTTCTTGTTCACAGCCGTCTCCCAAAGGAGAATGCCACTCACTTTGGCACACTACCCTGTGGTCGGACACGATGCAACACGTGCAAGTATGTCATCTCAACCAAGAAGGTGTCCTTTCCTAAGGCTACGTACACCATCACTAGTAGCTTCACGTGTGAATCGCGTAATGTCATTTATACGATCATATGTAAACGTTGCTGCAAAACCTATATTGACCAAACAGGCAAACGACTTGGGGACAGATTCAGCCAGCACTTAAATGACATCTCTCAGCAAAAGTCCACACCAGTTGCCACACGCTTCAATGGTCCTGACCACCATGGTCCCATCGACATCCAGGTCACTGCGATCCGATCCTGCTCCTCTGACACTGCCAGCCGAGAACAGCTTGAGAACCGTCTTATCCACCGCATGGGGTGTCTAAAACCAGCCGGTCTCAACACTTTCCACACCTTTGTCTGAGGTCACCCTTTCCTCTCTTGCTCTATTTGGACTCTTTCCACTCTTATCCTATTCTTCTATTTTTATGCCATCCTCCATAATATGTATGGATGTACACGTTTTCTAATTTGTCTTGATTTTTTATTTCATATTCATTTATCTCCTACTTATTCTGTCCTCTTCTATTTCCAGTCCCCACTTTTATTATGTTTGGGTAGTTTTTTGTTCAGTTTCGTTTTTTAGTTTTTAGTTTCTTATTATGTATTGTGTACATCCGGGGGCAGAAGTCACTTCCTTTTCAGCCATGCTTCGCCTTCAGGGAAGTACCTAGGTTTTATTTTTATATTTCTTTAAGTTCTTATGTCTCCTATCTAGCCTTCACTTTCTTTCTTTTCCTGACGAAGGCCTTGTGGCCGTAACGTAGACTACTTTCTTTGTCTTTTGTCATCGTAAGACGAATCACCTTTTTTCGATTTTTTTTTTTCAAACCCATCCATTATACTACAAGTGAAGGGGTGAGAGGGATGTCCGCCCCAGGAAACAATCAAGAGGGGGGAAGGGGGGGGGGGGGGAGTATGCCAGGGACACTATTATGATAATACTGTATTGTTTGAAAATCTACTTCCGCACATAATATATTTTTATGTGTTTATTTACTGGGGTGCCAAAGGAAGAAACCGCCCTGGGTACCAAATTCTTGAATTACGCCCCTGACTAGAAATAAAGTACACATCACATAATGTACAATAATAATCATTTCCACAGTAAAAGAGGTGACGTGACACTAGAGGTGACGTGACACTAGAGGTGACGTGACACTAGAGGTGACGTGACACTAGAGGTGACGTGACACTAGAGGGTGTTAGAAACGTCACGTCCTATTTTTAAACTTGATTATCCTGACTTGTATCTATTGGTTATACACGAAACAAATGTTAAAGCAAAGACCAATAACTGTTATTTGACAATTAAGTTGTTTCTTTGATTTGATTTTTACATTTCCAGACACAAAATAAAATAAAATTTAAAGTGCCCAGTCAGCCTCAATCAATCAATCAATCAATCAATCAATCAATCAATCAATCAATACCCTTTAGCTCCCCAAGGAGCATAGGCCTTCAACAAACACATGCCAAGTCTTCCTGTCCTGTGCCATCCGCTCAAGTTCTTTCCATGTTTTCCTCATCATTTTCCCCTCTGTTTCCAGCTCTCTTCTCCATGTGTTTTTTGGTCTACCTCTGCCTCTCTTTCAGAACAAGGACTGCCTTGTAATGTTATCAACAGGTTTCCTCAATGTGTGTCCTATCCATCGCCAGCGTCTTCTTCTCAACTCTTGTTCCACTGGCACTTGTCTGGTTCTTGTCATCAATTCCACATTTGTGACTTTGTCATACCATTTCAGTCCTTCTATTCTACGCAAGCACCCGTTTATAAAAGTCTGTAGCTTTTTAGTTGTTGTTTTTGTTGCTCTCCATGTCTCAGAGCCATACAATAGGACTGACTTCACATTTGAGTTGAAGATTCTTATTTTCGTGTTGGACTTGATTTCTCTTGACCTCCATATGTTTCCTAATGCAATGAAAGCGCCTCTTGCTTTTTGTATTCTTATTTTGATATCATTGTCTGTCCCTCCAACTTTGTCTATATTACTACCAAGATATGTGTACGATTCTACATCCTTTAGTGGCGTTTCTTCAAGTTCAATCTTGTTATCATTTCTGGCATTTATTATCATAATCTTTGTATATTCCCTGTGTATTTTCAGGCCCACTTGTTGTGACCTCTCATCAAGAATTTTCATTTTCTCTTGCATCTGATTATGGTTATGGGACAGAAGAACCAAGTCATCTGCAAAATCCAGATCATCAAGCTGTTTAGTCAGATTCCACTAGATTCCATTTCTGTTGTGTGATGTCGATGTTTTCATAACCCAATCCATTGCTAGTAAGAAAATAAATGGAGACAAGAGGCATCCCCGTCTCACTCCCGTTCTTATCCTAAACGGTTCTGTAATTTGTCCTTCATGAAGAACTCTGCATGTCATATCTTCATAGGTCTTCCTTATTAAGTTAATGATCTTCATGGGAACTCCATAATGCCTCATCAATTTCCAAAGTGATTCTCTGTCTACACTATCAAATGCCTTTTCGTAGTCCACGAATTCGATGTAAAGCGGTGAATTCCTTTCCAGACTTTGTTCAACTATTATTCTCAATGTGGCTATCTGATCTGTACAGGATCTGTTTTGTCGAAAACCTGCTTGTTCATCTCTCAGTTGCTTGTCTATGGACTCTTTTAATCTCTCAAGGATGATTCTGTTTAAATACTTTTCCTAGCACTGACAGTAACATTATTCCTCTATAATTTGTGCAACTTGACCAGATAACTGATAAGGTCTGTTTTTCGGGTCACCACATTGATAAGTGCTAATTTTCGTGATATAACATTGCTCGTCCAGTCGAAATGTTAATAAAGCTGGTATTGGTGTAGATGGTCAACTCAAAACCGGCACAGTGTAGGGCATACAGGTCACCTTGTCCCAAAACGTAATGAGGCCCCGACAAGGATGTAATGTTGACTATGAGTGTTAATGTGAGTGTCAGTACGCGAATGCATAGATTGTTCTGAAGAGTTGACTAGAAGATCAAACACTCACTCACACGTAGTTAGAAGTTAATGATGCAGACTACTGTGGTCGTTTCATACTGTTTAGTTGGACGCACACACTTGGACAGTACGAGTATAGTTACAGGAAAACAGGTCGACATCTATCATCATACTGTTGATTAATGGTCTACAATCTTAAGTTGGCATTCATGCTGAAGAACATTACAATGGAACGTCCGTAGACAAGCACTTAGATTTCCACTGTCTATAAATATAACCATCAGGCCTTACTGACCGATCATGTCAGTTAATAAATAATGTTCAAGCATGACTCCTAGACAGAACCTCTTTTCTAGCGAAGATTCCTTTAGGTAAAGTTCAGCAAATATTTCTGAAGACAATGTTAACCCACCAGTATTGGGTTTTCTTTATAACTGTGATCTCTTAATCATCACCTGATAATAAGGGGCATCCCTGTTCTCTGATCGATGATCGACAAAAAATAGGATCCAAAATGGCTTCTGGTTCCAGTGAGCATTACTCACTATACAAATGCATAGTAAAGCTTCAATAAAGGCTTTGTTCATGAACACAAATGTTTCTACAAGAATCAGCATATTCTTTCATCATAACTGCTGCAAACAATCATATTCAGTGCTGCTAGGTAACATGTCATCCCGACATATTGATATAGATAATCGTCCTGTAGACGTCTGCCCATCTAAGCCTAGCAAGGAAAAGTTCAGCAAAAAAGTTCTTTTACCTGGGCATGGGAAATACACTAGCAGAACACATACGCCCTCTCCTGGCGTTACAGAATAAACACTGGGGAACTCATAGACTTAATAATCATATCAGAAATTATCTTCTTCCCCATAATAGATCACAGCGCTCAATAAACTTCGGACTGGTCTCCGACATGGCATTCACCAGGCATTCCATCATCACGGAAGACCCTATTTTTTCTTCGCATGCGCAGAAACTCCCTGACCCCATAGTTCAGTACAAGGAAAAATAGTCCCACTTAGACATACAAAGATATCACGATATAAGACCGAATCGTCTGAAATAGACACGGAGTAAACATAGACTCGTACCATAAACATTCCTGCATAAACCTAAGCAAGAACAATCTGTTTCTGGCCCAAACAGGGAACAGACCAACAAAATCTGGATTCATACGCCAAATTCGATATCCAGGGGAGATAACCCATATAACAAAAGTATCAATCAATCATGGGTGATATATCTTTGACCAGGAAAGCATTTTGATTCTAAAAACAAATACTTTCCCTCAGACAAATAAATATTATAATAACTACATACATTGCCACCAGTAATCTGTTGGTAACAATAACCTTCCTTCCATTCTGCTGGAATGTCCTCTCTCTCCCAGATTTTGCCCAGTAGTTTGTATAATATCTTTGTAGCGGTATCAATATCTGCTTTGGTGGCCTCTGCTGGAATGCCATCTGGACCAGGGGCTTTTCCATCTTTCAGAAGCTTTATGGCTTTCTTTATTTCTTCTCTACTTGGTCGTTCACAGCTGATTTGTAGCTCCTCTTCTGCTGGCTGGATGTCTGGGGGAATTGAGAAGTTCCTGACAGAATACAAATCAACTTAGCCGCCCAAGACAGAAGAAGGTCCTATGGAAAGGAGGCGCATAAAGCAACCTAGAGAAAGCCGAAAGGAGTCTGGGTTGCCGACTAACCTTTTTTCGTTTAGGAAAATCTCCAGGATTGGCACCTGGAATGTTCGCACTCTATGTGAACTAGGGAAAACTGCACAGATAGCAGCAGAAGTGACATTTACAGGATTGATATCCTGGGTCTCTGTGAGACACGGTGGAAGGGCATAGAGAGGAGGAGATTGATCACAGGAGAAGCGGTGTTATCCTCAGGACATGAGGAGGAAAGAGCCCACCACAGTGAAGGGGTGGCTCTAATGCTGTCTAGGGAAGCACAGAGGGCACTTATAGAATGGGAAGCAATGGGACCCCGAATTATAACAGCAAGGTTTAATTCAGCCAAAAAGAAAGTAAATATAAACATCATCCAATGTTATGCAGCAACAAATGATAAAGAAGAGTCTGGGAAAGAAGACTTTTACACCAGACTACAAAATGTCTTGGACAAAAAGAAAAGAAAGGACATCACAATTTTGATGGGGGACCTAAATGCGAAAATAGGTACAGACAACACCGGCTTTGAAGAAATCATGGGAAAGCATGGGTTAGGTATGATGAACGAGAATGGGGAACTATTAGCTAACTTCTGTGCTTCAAATCGACTAGCTATAGGAGAAAGCATATTTGCACATAAAAGAATACTTAAAGCAACATGGATATCACCAGATCACAGAACTGAGAATCAGATTGATCACATATGCTTAAGTAAGAAGTTTAGGTCATCATTGCATGCAATAAAAGTATGTAGAGGAGCCGAAGTGGTATCAGACCACCATCTTCTGTTGGCTAAAACAAAATTAAAACTCAAGAAATTTACAACAGTATATAGCTATAGACAACAGTACAATATGGGATGTCTAAGAAATCAGGAAATAAGAGAAAAGTTTTCAATCACAGTATCCAACAAATACCAAGTACTCCAACAGCTGGAAGATTAAACAGATACGGATGACCACTGGCAACAAATAAAAATATATGGAACGAGACATGTGAAGAAGTACTGAGAAAAAGAGAACATCAGCACAAAGCATGGATAACAACAGAAACCATTAGTAAGATAGAAGACAGGAAAAACAAGAAAGCAGATTTAAACAGAAGCAAAACCTGAAGCTCCAAAGCCAAGATGTACATAGAAGCAAACAAAGAAGTAAGAAGAAACATCAAAAGAGACAAGAGGAAGTATATTGAAGAGTTGGCAAGGGAAGCAGAGGAAGCTGCAGCCAACAGAAATATGAGGGACCTGTACAACAACACAAAGAAGCTAACAGGGAAATATAAGCAAGCAAATGGCCTCGTAAAAGATAAGAACGGAAAATTGCCCAGGCAGCCTACGTTATAAAAAACAGTAGATATTGATGCCGGTTTAAAGAACTAAATGCTGAACAGACGGATCTCACACTGACAGTAATGTCAAGGTTACATCACGTTTTATATAATAATGTGACAGTTCATTTTCTTGACGCTGGCTTGGCCTTGTCTGCTGTATGGAAGATGGTCGCATCCCCAAAGATATTTTCTACGGACAACTGGCAGACGGCAAAAGAACAGTCGGGCCACCGCATCTGAGGTTCAGAGATGTGTACAAGATAGATATGAGAGTGCTGGACATAAATCCAGCAACCTAGGAGGATGAAGCTGCTGATCGCACCATGTGGCGATGCTCCGTACGGCGACACCTCAGATTGGGCAAAAAGAAGTTTTCACAACAAGCAGAAAAGTAAAGTACACGCTGAAAGGAATACCAGGGAGGAAAAAAGCTGAGGACTATCACCTCAAGGGCACATTCCCGTAGTCAGTTATGACGGAAGGCAACTACCACTACTAAATGTTTTTATTTTGACGTTTGTGTTATATAAATTAGTTAGACTGGAGTGAAGAAATAATCATTTAAAAATAAGAAGTGATTTTCCAAACACCCTGTAGAAGTGGCTTTAGCATTGGAAATAATCATTGCCATTGTCAACACATTAACAAGGATTCAAACAGGAACCTATTCTCAAAGACAGCTTTACACTTCAGACATTTTGAAAAGATTCTCCTTCAGCTCCTGGCGTGAGACATCTCTGTGTTTGCCCGGGAGTAATTTCCTAGAGTGCCACAAACATTTTTGTATTCCCAAATAAGGTTTGTCGTTTGTTCTTTTTTATTTACGTCTGTTTTCTGTTTGAAAGGTCTAAGCGTCTTAGGGTAAAGTAATTTTGGGTTATTAGGAAAGTGGGGTCAAAATTAAGTTAGGGGAACTCATATTTACGGCCATGCCAAGTTAAGGCATTGCTCAGGGCAGCACATTTTCTGAGGTCGTAAGTTTCAATATGGAAACAAACTTTTCCAGCCACGAGTGTGAAAATATGTCTTACATATATACTGACAAGCGCCAAACTGTTTCACTGAAAGACCTTTCTCTGCATTATGATGAGTAATAAGGTAAATGTAATGGATCCCGTTATACGCCCATTGAGGCATATTGGGAATATGGTGTTAGGCCCATATTTTCTTGATCATCGGCACACTAGGGGTGATGTGGTCAGCATCACGCCGGCCACCTTAACCTTCCCAGAGTTGCTCTGGTACACAATTCATGAGGCTGGGTCGACCCTGGAACCGTTTGTGGTCTAAAAAATCCCACCTCAACTGGGGATTGAACCATGGACCACCGAGCTAGGAAGCCAGTGCACTAACCACTAAGCTACCGCTGCTCCATGATGAGTAATACTTATCTATATTTATCAAGGCATAGCTACAAAGGAATCTGGGCAAGGCGTGCTTCTGTGCCACGTGATAAATGATCATAATTTTTTCCGTATGGAGCATGGAGCCATTATTGTAGCGGATCCCCAGAAAACTTGCATCATAGCATTCCTGTGTTCTTGCAGGGGTGGTTCATGTTGCAATTTGTTCCCATGATAAGGTTGGCCACTCCCACTCCCACTCCCGTACTGCGGCATGTATGAGAGAGCAGTATTTACATTCTTTCTTCGTCAGAGAACCACCGGGAGATCTCACATTCAAAAATAACACTAGTCAACAACCAAAATGTACCAGAAATGAAAATAGCTGATCTTAACTAATTTTGGTGTGCTGAAAACGAAAATGACATTAAAAAATGTTGATTGGCTCTAGTTTTCAAGATATACAAGGTATGCTACTAGTTTATTTAATTACGGTCAATTTATATATATGACGCAACTGTTGTGGGCGATAATTTTTTCTAATGACCAATAAAAATTTAACTAGAAGTTGATGATGCAATCTTACCTATGATTACATCACCTTTGTGTATAAATATCTTATCTCTGATAAAATTTTGCCATTAGTTAGTGCATTTGTCCTTATCAAAAGTATCGTAGTTAGAAATGCCTAGGACATGTGTGAACAGTGCTAATAATTTCTGTTATATATGTGGTGAGGTGACATTTCTATCACAAAAACGAAATATAACTAAAGTGATTAAGAAGGCGTACAGTTTGTATTTTGGCTGCAGAATAGGAGATCAAGATAAGAGCTGGGCGCCACACATATGCTGCAATACATGTGCAGCACATCTTAAACTGTGGTTGACTGGCAAAAGGCAAGCTATGCCTTTTGCAGTCCCAATGATTTGGAGAGAGCCCACTGATCATCTCAACAACTGTTACTTTTGCATGGTCCCTCCAATTGGGAAAGGCATATTAAAGAAGAAAAAATGGAATCTGGAATATCCAAACATCCCCTCTGCAATACGTTCGGTACCACATGGCGATGACCTACCAGTTCCCAAAGTGCCAGAATCATTTTCAGCTGCTTTCACTGATGAAGGAGAGGACATTGGTGGTCCTGAACCATCAACCTCAAGCGACCCAGATTTTGAGCAAACTACATCCACTAAACCACACTTAATAACCCAAGGTGAACTGAATGATCTTGTAAGAGATCTGAATTTACTGAAGAACAAGGCGGAGCTTTTGGGTTCCAGATTGCAACAGTGGAATCTCCTGGCAGAATATGTTACAATTTCTGTGTATAGGAACAGCCAGAAGCCGCTTATTACATTCTTTTTCAAAAAGGGTGACCTTTCTGAGTGCCACAACATTTCAGGTTTAATGGCAGCCCTCAAAATCAATTACATACCGGAAGAGTGGAGGCTTTTCATTGATTCATCCAAGACGAGTCTTAAAGCTGTTTTGTTGAATAATGGTAATGTGTTACCGTCAATTCCAGTTGGTCACTCAGTTCACATGAAAGAAACTTATGAAAACATTAAGCAGCTTTTGAAGTGTATAAACTACGATCATCATCATTGGTCACTTTGCGGTGACTTAAAAGTGGTCGCTCTTTTGCTCGGACTACAGGGTGGATACACCAAGTACTGTTGCTTTCTCTGTGAGTGGGATAACCGTGCACGAAGTGACCATTACATCAGAAGACATTGGCCAATCAGGCAGTCATTGCAGCCTGGCAGTAAGAACGTTGAGAACCCAGCACTTGTCGACACCAGCAAGATTTTGTTGCCACCCTTGCATATTAAGCTGGGTCTCATGAAAAACTTTGTCAAGACAATGGAGAAAACAGATGAGGCTTTCAAATGCCTTATCAGAAAATTTCCAAGACTGAGTGAAGCTAAAATAAGAGAGGGAGTATTTGTTGGCCCGCAAATTCGAAAACTTCTTCATGATGACGAGTTTCTTTGCGTGTTGCATGGCAAGGAAAAAGCAGCATGGCTAGCATTTAAGTCAGTGGTGGACAATTTTCTTGGAAACAACAGATCTGATAATTACAATGAAATTGTAGAAAATCTCCTTCCGAAGTATAAGAGTCTTGGCTGCAACATGTCTTTGAAAATTCATTTTCTGGATTCTCATCTGAATTTCTTTATATCAAACTGTGGAGCGGTCAGTGATGAGCATGGTGAACGATTTCACCAGGACATTGCTGCTATGGAGACAAGGTATCAAGGCAATTGGAGCCCTTCAATGCTTGCTGATTACCGTTGGACTGTGACAAGAGACACCTCATCGATTGACTACAAGAAGCAAGCAAAGAGAGCTCGAACAGCGACTGAATAATGACGGAATGGGTTCAAATGTGCCTTTTTAAAACATGATTTGTGAACTTTAAATAATGTTTTTATTTTTTCTATCAATTTATGTTGAAATATCAACTAATTGAGTATGTAACCACAATTTTTATAATGCTAAAGTAGAAAGACTAGCTGTTCACCCCAGAGAATTAAACAAGCATACATTATTTGTATTACTGTAATGTAAATTCATCATTTAAAAAAAAAACCAGAGCCAATTGGTGAATTTTATTATGATATTTGAAATCATCATGTCAAAATCAATAAGAAATGGTATATTTAATTTCTGGTACAAATAACTTTTGAAAATTTGTTGACTAGTGTAATTTGCACATCTTAGACCAGCACCTCTAACAACACTGTCAGTTGGACGCTCTGCTGTATGGATACGAGAAGAACACATTAAAACAGCAAGAAGCCGGATGCCTCACTAAAATTACGTAAATGGAAACAAAAATTGGCTACCAAAAATACATCAGAAGAAAACAAACTCACACAAATTTTAGTTCCCCAAGCAAAGAACAACATCTCCAACATAAATCGAATATGTATGTATGTATGTGTATATGTGTGTATGTGTGTGTGTGTGTGTGTATGTGTATGTGTGTATGTGTGTATGTGTGTATGTGTGTATGTGTGTATGTATGTATGTATGTATGTATGTATGTATGTATGTATGTATGTATGTATGTATGTATGTATGTATGTATGTATGTATGTATGTATGTATATATGTATGTATATATATATATATGTATGTATGTATGTATGTGTATGTATGTGTATGTATATATATATATGTGTGTGTGTGTGTGTGTGTGTGTGTGTGTGTGTGTGTGTGTGTGTGTGTGTGTGTGTGTGTGTGTGTGTACAAATATAAAGAATGAGAGGTGAAGTAGATCAATATTACACGAGTAAGTCAATCTGTCCACAACAATAATTGCTACATGCCCTGATGACGTCACTTAATTCTCCTGTGGTCATCTGATTCATTTCCTTTTTGCTTGAGAAGTACAGAAACAGTGTGGCACGAAAGCAAAGAAGCTTCATGTATGATGAGCTGTGAAGTTTCCTTGTCTTTATATATATATATAATTACTCGAACTGCTTAATATGGGGGGGGGGGGGGGGGGGGGGGGGGGGGGGGCTGGAAAGTCCGAACATTTTGTCGTCTAAATGCACATTATTTCAACTTTTACGCAAACTTTTGTTCCCGTCACAAAAAATGCGCCATGAAAACGATTGCAACGTTGTTGGGAAAAGATGGGACATAATAACGTCACGGAGGGATAAGAAATAAGAAAATACTGACAAAACCACTCGAGAAAGATGAAAATAACAGACTTTTTTCTGACAAAATAACTTACTTACTTAGTCGTTCCCCTTCTACCGTGAGGTGTAGAGGTTTGGAAGAGAGAGCGCCAGACCATTCTATCAGCTGTCTTCTTCCTGGCCTGGTTCCATTCTAGTCCTCGGTCCTTCAAAGATTGTCTAATGTTGTCCTCCCAGCGGACTCTGGGTCGTCCTGGAGGTCTGGATCCCTGGCTCTTTGTTTCCCATGCTTGTCGTGGTAGCCGATCTTCTCCCATTCTGCAGACATGGCCAAACCATCTTAGTTGGGACTGTTCTATTTGGGTCTGCAGCGGATGGGATTTTAGGCCTTGACGGATCGTCTGGTTGCGGACCATGTCTCTTCTTGTTACTTCAACCACTTTCCTCAGATACCTCATTTCTGAGGTTTGGATCTGGCTTTTGTGGGTTGTAGTCATTGCCCACGACTCGCATCCATATGTCAAGACTGGGACATAGGTGGAGCGGTATACAGCCATCTTCGTTTTCTTACCAACTTCTTTCTTACTGAGGAATCCACGATTTATGGCCTGAAAAAGTCTCCCAGCCGCTGCTTTCCGAGTGGCCAACTCTTCTTTGATGCCTCCCTTTCGGTCTATAATAGCTCCGAGATATTTAAAGTGGTCGACCTGCTCCAGGACCTGTTCTCCCAACTTAATCTGATGTTTTCTTTCTTCTCGTGATATCACCATGGATTTTGTTTTAGAGCTGCTTATGACCATCCCTCTCTTCTCCAGCTCTTCCTTCCAGACTTGCAGGTTGGATTGGAGATGTGCCTCTGATTTAGCAATCAGGGCAACATCATCAGCAAATGCCAGCTCCGAAATATAGACCTGTCTCATCTTCCAGTACCCCACTGAATACTTTTTCTTGTTCTCTCCTTACATGCCTTGATGACATCGTCCATAAGGAGTATGAAGAGGTAAGGTGATAGGATATCACCTTGCCTTACACCAGTGGTGGTCCTGAACTCTTCTGACTTATGGTTTGCTGTCCTCACATAATTTCTGCAAGACTTGTAGAAGCTCTGTATAGCATGAATCAGAGGTGCTGGAATATTCTTCCTTGCCAAACAGTCCCAAAGTTTGCTCCAGGGGACCCTGTCAAACGCCTTTTCCAGATCTATGAAACAAAGATGGATCTCACTCTTATACTCAAGGACCTTTTCACTCAGCTGTCTGAGTGTGAAGATTAGGTCTTGAGTACTTCGGTTTGCTCGGAATCCGCACTGGACCTCATCCAATTGTGGCTCAGCTAGGCGTCGGAGTCTCTGCTCTAGGATTCTAGAGTAGATTTTACCAGGGACACTGAGAAGGGATATGCCTCTATGGTTTCCACATTGTCGATTGTCACCCTTTTTGAAAATTGGTGTTATGATGGCAATCTCCCAATCCTTTGGTATGGTCTTGTTGCACCATGCTGCCTGTAGGATCTTTAAGAGTAATAGGTCGCCTGATGCTCCCATGTGCTAGCAGCAAAACAGAAGTCCTGGGAAGAATTTGGAGAAAAGCTAGAAAAAGATGCACAAGAAAACCAGAACCTGACAAAATAACATTAGTTTAAACACTGCAGACAATTGACTATATAATGTCCCCCTTTCCTTAAAATTCTTAGCAGTTATTATTACTATTATTTGGTGTGACAAGCCAGAACCTGGAGAGCCTCATTATAAACATCATCATTACTATTATTTGGTGTGACAAGCCAGAACCTGGAGAGCCTCATTATAAACATCATCATAACTATTATTTGGTGTGACAAGCCAGAACCTGGAGAGCCTCATTATAAACATCATCATAACTATTATTTGGTGTGACAAGCCAGAACCTGAAGAGCCTCATTATAAACATCATCATAACTATTATTTGGTGTGACAAGCCAGAACCTGGAGAGCCTCATTATAAACATCATCATTACTATTATTTGGTGTGACAAGCCATAACCTGAAGAGCCTCATTATAAACATCATCATAACTATTATTTGGTGTGACAAGTCAGAACCTGGAGAGCCTCATTATAAATATCATCATAACTATTATTTGGTGTGACAAGCCAGAACCTGGAGAGCCTCATTATAAACATCATCATTACTATTATTTGGTGTGACAAGCCAGAACCTGGAGAACCTCATTATAAACATCATCATAACTATTATTTGGTGTGACAAGCCAGAACCTGAAGAGCCTCATTATAAACATCATCATTACTATTATTTGGTGTGACAAGCCAGAACCTGAAGAGCCTCATTATAAACATTATCATAACTATTATTTGGTGTGACAAGCCAGAACCTGGAGAGCCTCATTATAAACATCATCATTACTATTATTTGGTGTGACAAGCCAGAACCTAGAGAGCCTCATTATAAACATCATCATTACTATTATTTGGTGTGACAAGCCAGAACCTGTAGAGCCTCATTATAAACATCATCATTACTATTATTTGGTGTGACAAGCCAGAACCTGGAGAGCCTCTTGTCACGTAGGGTTTATATTCATTTAATTTCCTACATCTTCTTCCTATTCTTTCACCCGATTTCTCTCTTTTATTATCTCTGTATTTCATTTTTCCTGTATATTTTTCATCCATTCGTTTTGCGAATATTATTTTCATATAATTCGCAAACTTTACCTGTTTTCCTTTCTCTAAAACTGAGAATCGCACCTGGGTGGTATTGCGTACATGTCAGTCGCGCTGGTCGGACGATAGGCGTGAATTTACAGCATTCGCTAGACATTCGTCTGAGGGTCTCTGGCCTGGGGCGTGAAAATTCACCCGAGGGACATGGAAAGTAGACAGAGAGTCTGCATTTCAGTAAACGCATGAGGTTTTTCGTCAGGAAAAACCCGGCTTAGCGTGAAAATCCACTCCGCACTGCAGACGGTGGTCTGAGATTTGCAACTCATGCAAGCCCTCGGCCACTGATGGCTGTTACGTCACGCGATAAGCGGACGAAGGTGTTATACGGACAGGGGAGACTATTTCGCTTGGCGAAATAAGATTAGGATCCTGTGTCCGATTTTAAAGATATTGGCCAAGTTTGAAACTTTAATTTCATTCTCGCTCATAGACTCACAGTAGATAGGTTGCTCGTAAACAGAATAGCTGTTAGCGAAGATCTCAGTTTGTTTCGGCAATTTGTCGAACTTCTAGACTTCCAGAAATATTTTCAGCATTTTTATTCTTAAGTTGTGCGACTACCTGTAATTCTGTGGTTGAGGTAATTAATATGATAGATATATAGATTTTGTGAGTGTTAAAGTGTTTAATCGCTTAATTCATTTTAATCTATTTCTTTAGCGCAGAAGAGAAATAAAGTGGTAGGCTATTATATTTTCTAGGGAAGCATTCAGTGGAAAGCAGAATAAAATTAAAATTTCTAGCTTATAACGGCAATTGTAGCTATTTATGAATTTAATTTAACCGCTAATACTCAGTCGAGTGTATTTTTCTAAACTAACGTATAAACTCTAGAATCGAGCCTCATGAATGGTGACGGAATACGCACGTGTTCCTAATTCATGAGGATTGCTGATTTTTAAATATAACTTACGTCACGGGAAGTTTAAATGATAAGCAAAGCTCTCTGCTTGCAAGTTTAAATGTAAGTTATAACCAGTACAGATTCTGTTTATTATATTATATGTGTTATTTTTCCTCCACACAGTGAAAGTTTTGGGGTGACCCTAACTTTACCAGCACCTAGTAGTAGTTTCCATACTTGTGAAGAAATAGACAGTCCTTATTTTGAACCACGTGGGTTTCTTAAGTACCACTGGTCTAAACAGTGCATATGCAACCCGAGTTAGCCAGAAATACTATATCCCAATAACGGGTTTTCAAAGACTGTAATGATAAATACTGGACCTTGGAGCCAGATCTTAATTTCTTCTAGAAAAAACTCTACGTAATCTTTCTGCCTGGTGGCGCGAAATACTTCAAGTATTAACTAACATTTCCCGACTATATATATATATATTTTTTGTGGACAAATCTGTGGTGTGACTAAAGTGAATCCTATACTGAGGGAAGGCACCGACCTGACATTCATCATTTCTAGAAACCTACGCTATTGACACTGTGCTCTGCTAACTCCCGCGCCTGGAATAATTGTTAGGTGACTTAATCAGACATTTGAACAAATTTGCACACCCAAGTAGTCGTTCCCGGAGACTCCGAGTTAAATACGTCTTTTGGAACTGGGGACTTCTTGGCAGAAGACTGCATTTTTTTTGAGTCTGTGTGAAAATCTAAAATCAGTGTGTTCCAAGAGGCAGCGAGCAAAGTCGTGAGTACATGTATGAGAGGCCATGGCGGAATGAATGAGTGTACGCTGGTTTGAGTGATATTTTCACTATTATATCTTTGACACCCTGTTGCTGTCCTAATTTTTTTTTTCAATCTGCATAATTTGTTGCTAAGGCTAGAGTTCTTGTGTTTTTGTCTTAGGTTAAATCAGATTTTTTTTTTCAAACTCTGTGCATATAATTACGAGATAAAACAAAGAAAACTCTTAGACTCAAACCCTATGTATCTGTGACTCGGGCGCCATCATCTGTTCTCTTAACGGGGCCGGGCTAAACCTAGAGTTAACACTATAACGGGGCTATCATCCTTGCAACATTTCCTTGAATTTTTATGACTATGTGTATATGTATTTTCCTTGATGTACTTTCTTTGATGTTGTGAGCCGATTTTTTCCTGATATTAAAATCGCTCTTGAACTTAATAATCGTGTTTGGTCAGCTCGTTCTAGATAATATATATATATATATATCATTGTTATAGTTTTCCCACGTCTGTGTGTTTACCTGTCGTCACGTGTATGTGCGTGCCTGTGAGTGATAGAAATATACGTAATCTGTATATTGGTGTAGTCTGTCTGACGCTGTAACAACTGTTGTAGAAGATAGGTGAGAGAGAGAAGAATTCTTTTCGCTTTCAGAGACAGCCACTATATCAAAATCTATCATCTCACGTGTGTGGAAATTCTATTACCTTTCACTAACTCTCACTGAGTCTATCACCTATTCAAACCTATTCAGAAGGGACCAAACCTAGTCTTAATTCTCCTATCGAAAATCTACGACAAATGGTCGCTCGTTACCGGGAATTGAACCCAAAATCCTAAGGCGATACGACAAATGGGTTCTCGTCCGTAGGATTTTTGAACTTAGAATAGGAAGACGAGTACGACAAATGTGGACTCGTCTATCTGGATTTTGAACTTAAGATTCTGTATTCTGATATAGAGTAAGAGTGTGATGTCTTGTGACTGTGTATCTTTTAAAAAAAAAATTACCCCCTAGACTAGCGATCTGTTTACGGGCGTGCTGACCACACAAACTAATAAGTTTTTTTTTTCCACAGCATCTTTGAATAATATACATTTTGGTTACAGGTTGATTTTGTCGGGATATATGTTAACTGCTGATTGTAATACTAAATGCTGGTAAAGTGGTGAGTGTATAACATTCACTGGGTACTGAGGCAGAACGGCGTTTGAACTAAGTTAAGGAGTGTGTTTCGGACTTTTTGTCCAGATTAATTCCCTCCCTTACCCGATCTGACTTCAGGGGCGAACTTATAGTGGATTTTTAAAAATTAAGGGATTATTTTTCTCTTTAATTTTTGCAATATTCTTTTGCTTTTCCACTGTAGCAACTTATTTTTCAGTTGTAATCTTAACTACCATTTATTTGGCGTAGTCGTGTTTTGCATTAAGTGCTTTATTGCCGATAATAGCAGCGATAGTTAGATTTTATTTTGGAGGAGGTATCCCAGGGTTAAATATATCATCTTTTGATTTTTTTTGGTAATTTTTTTCTCGTAAGTGGTAGGAACCAGTGTATCCTTTTTCCTATTTTCGTTCTCCACTAGTCTCAGTCACTGACATAATATGGCCGAGAGGGCAAAGCTTAGACAACTTCTCAGGGACGAAGCGAGAGAGGAGGGACTGGAAGGAGAGGAAGCGAAAGCTTTTGTCAGAGACGAACTTGAGAGATATGATGCGGAGAGGAAAGAAGCGGAGGAACGTCTTTTACAGCAGAAGAAGATGGACGAGGAAATGGAAATTCGCAGGATGCAGCATGAGGAAAGAGAGAAGGAGAAGGAGAGACAGCATGAGGAAAGAGAGAAGGAGAGAGAGAGACAGCATGAGTTGGCTCTTAAAACTCTAGAATTCCAAAGTCGTGGTGCTGCCTCTACCTCCAGCAATGGAGAGTCTTCTCCTCATTCTTCCTTAACTGACCCTGCTAACACTCAATCTCTTCAACTAAATGCTATGTCTTTCACTCTTGAATCTTTTCCTTGTCCAAATGAGAAGATTGACACATGGTTAGAAAAATTTGAGAAAATTGCAACTCTGTACGGGTTAGAGAGGTCGCGTTGGAATATGAAACTTTCCCAGGCCCTAAAAGGTTCTGCTTATGATGTTTATTCTAAGCTGGAAAGTAGCCAACAAGACGACTACGATGTGTTGAAGAAAGCGTTACTGGAGCGCTTTGAAATGAACGCTCGCAAGTTTTTGCAACTGTTTCGCAACAGCCGGAAAGAGAATTCTGAAACTTTTCACCAGTTCTCATCTCGTCTTAAGGGATATCTAACAAAGTGCCTTGAGCTTTCGCAGCTCCCCTCTACCTATGAAGGTCTTGAGGAACTTGTTCTAACTGAACAAATAAAGAACACTTTGTCTGCTGATACCCGGAGATTTCTCGCTGAGCAGGGGGCAGAAAAACTTGAAGACATTTTGGAAAAGTCTGAGCGTTATCACAATGCGCTGGCTGAACTACCGGCCACAAAGCGGAAACCGACAGAGGAGCATTTTCGAAAACATAACCTAGAGCAATCTTCTCAGGCTTCTAACCAAAACAACCACAGAGAAACTGGACCTCAAAACCCCCCTCCTGAAAAATCCAAGTTCTACAAGAACAAGTACCCCAACCACCCCAAACAGTCTGATCAACCCGACCGCCCTACATGGCAGCGCAGCCAGAAAGGACAAGGTGGCAAAGGGAGAACCCCTGAGCACGGGACATATGATCAGACCGAGCACACCGAGCCGAAACGCATCGGATGCTTATTGACAGTCTCGCAAGGCGGAATTATTGACAGTGATTCCCAACCTGTTGGGGATAGACCCTCAACGCGAGGTACTGTTACTTTGAACGGTTCTCAAACTTCTTGCTTATTTGACACGGGGCTTTCTTATGATTGCATTGTTGCCAGAAAGCTGGTTAAACCCGGTCAAGAGACAGGAGAGACCGTCAAACTTTGTGGAGTTCGTAAGAGTGATGCACCTACAGCGCTTCCCATCGCATTGGTGGAGATACACTCTGACTTTGTCAGAGGGGTGATCAAAGCGGCTGTTATGGATGATCCCATCTACCCAGTCATACTTGGCGGGAGATACGTGTGTATTGGGAAACCGGAAGAGCCGATTGTGGCAGCAGTAACTACAAGAGGGCAAACCAAGAAGGAACGGGAGCCTGCGCCTAATTTGTTACCTATGGAACTTAAAGAAGCGCAATACAAGGACCCTACCTTGGCACCCTGCTTTAGGAAACTGCCCATGGCTAAGGAACCCAAACAGCACGGGGACATTTTTTCTAAGGATGGCGTACTTTATCGGAGAACGGGCAAGCCTGACCAAGGTTACAACCAGCTCCTAGTACCGAAACAGTACAGAAGCCAAATCCTAGAAATGGGGCACTCTCTTCCCTTTAGCGGACATATGGGACAGAACGCCACAAACCAACGTATAACCACTCATTATTGGTGGCCAGGAGTAAATACTGATATTATCAGATATGTCAAATCCTGTGCCCAGTGCCAACGTGTGCCACCCAAGCAACGGGCACCCCCAGTCCACATGGGTGAAATGCCAATAATGGGAACACCATTCGAACGGGTTGTGATCGACATTTTAGGGCCTTTCGAAAGGACTAAAAGAAGGAACAGGTTCATCCTGACCTTAGTCGATACATGCACTTTATGGGCAGAAGCTATCCCGCTAACATGCGCAGATGCCAAGCATGTCGCAGAAGCCCTCGTGCAGATTTTCACTCGGTTGGGATTCCCTCAGCAAGTGTTGACGGATAATGGATCTCCATACCGAAACCTGTTGATGGATGAGATCGTTAAGATCTTGAGGACCCAGCACATCCACACTAAGCCATATACTCCGGCCGGAAATGGGCTCGTGGAACGTGCTAATGGAAACCTCACCATGATGCTAAGTAAGCTGGCACAAGTGAAACCTGAAGATTGGGATCTCTGTATTCCTGCAGCATTATTTGGCTACAGAGAATCTCCTCATACTTCCACAGGATTTCCGCCAGCTACACTCTTATTCGGCAGACCCATTAAGGGCCCGCTTGAAGCCTTACTTCAGTCTCTGACAGACGAGAAGGCTGATGAGAGAGTTGTCTCAGCCAGTAAATATGTGTCGGTTTTAAAGGAACGGTTGAAACTAGGGTGGGACCTAGCAACGACTAACTTTAAGCGAGCACGCACCAAGCACGCTAACCGATACAGGAAAGTCGCGGAAGAGAGAGAACTGGAAGCAGGAGAGAAAGTTTTGGTGTTGCTCCCTACCGAGAACAACCAACTGAAGATCGGATGGCAAGGGCCGTTTACCGTCCTGAAAAAGATTTCTAAGGCTAACTACCAGATCTCTATTGAAGGAAAGGAGAAGGTTTTCCATTTAAATCTCTTAAAGAGATACTTGGAAAAACCAGTGCCAACCTCCGACCATCTCCTGACGATCGCCAAAACTGACGAAGATGACGATAGTGGCAGGGATATTCCACCGCTATCACAGGAAATCTTTCAAAAATGTCAGAAGCGGCGACGCTCTTTCAAGCGCGCATATGAGACATTCCAGGGGAAGGAAACTTTGAGGAGTGGACTTGAGTAGGAATTGGACAGAGATGGAGGGGGAAGAGGAGAGGGAAGAAGACAGACACCCCGAAGCTACGGTTATAGGAAATTAAACTCCATAACGTAGACATGGAGTGCTTCCATATCTTAAAGGGGGGAGGCTCTGTCACGTAGGGTTTATATTCATTTAATTTCCTACATCTTCTTCCTATTCTTTCACCCGATTTCTCTCTTTTATTATCTCTGTATTTCCTTTTTCCTGTATATTTTTCATCCATTCGTTTTGCGAATATTATTTTCATATAATTCGCAAACTTTACCTGTTTTCCTTTCTCTAAAACTGAGAATCGCACCTGGGTGGTATTGCGTACATGTCAGTCGCGCTGGTCGGACGATAGGCGTGAATTTACAGCATTCGCTAGACATTCGTCTGAGGGTCTCTGGCCTGGGGCGTGAAAATTCACCCGAGGGACATGGAAAGTAGACAGAGAGTCTGCATTTCAGTAAACGCATGAGGTTTTTCGTCAGGAAAAAACCCGGCTTAGCGTGAAAATCCACTCCGCACTGCAGACGGTGGTCTGAGATTTGCAACTCATGCAAGCCCTCGGCCACTGATGGCTGTTACGTCACGCGATAAGCGGACGAAGGTGTTATACGGACAGGGGAGACTATTTCGCTTGGCGAAATAAGATTAGGATCCTGTGTCCGATTTTAAAGATATTGGCCAAGTTTGAAACTTTAATTTCATTCTCGCTCATAGACTCACAGTAGATAGGTTGCTCGTAAACAGAATAGCTGTTAGCGAAGATCTCAGTTTGTTTCGGCAATTTGTCGAACTTCTAGACTTCCAGAAATATTTTCAGCATTTTTATTCTTAAGTTGTGCGACTACCTGTAATTCTGTGGTTGAGGTAATTAATATGATAGATATATAGATTTTGTGAGTGTTAAAGTGTTTAATCGCTTAATTCATTTTAATCTATTTCTTTAGCGCAGAAGAGAAATAAAGTGGTAGGCTATTATATTTTCTAGGGAAGCATTCAGTGGAAAGCAGAATAAAATTAAAATTTCTAGCTTATAACGGCAATTGTAGCTATTTATGAATTTAATTTAACCGCTAATACTCAGTCGAGTGTATTTTTCTAAACTAACGTATAAACTCTAGAATCGAGCCTCATGAATGGTGACGGAATACGCACGTGTTCCTAATTCATGAGGATTGCTGATTTTTAAATATAACTTACGTCACGGGAAGTTTAAATGATAAGCAAAGCTCTCTGCTTGCAAGTTTAAATGTAAGTTATAACCAGTACAGATTCTGTTTATTATATTATATGTGTTATTTTTTCCTCCACACAGTGAAAGTTTTGGGGTGACCCTAACTTTACCAGCACCTAGTAGTAGTTTCCATACTTGTGAAGAAATAGACAGTCCTTATTTTGAACCACGTGGGTTTCTTAAGTACCACTGGTCTAAACAGTGCATATGCAACCCGAGTTAGCCAGAAATACTATATCCCAATAACGGGTTTCCAAAGACTGTAATGATAAATACTGGACCTTGGAGCCAGATCTTAATTTCTTCTAGAAAAAAAAAAAAAACTCTACGTAATCTTTCTGCCTGGTGGCGCGAAATACTTCAAGTATTAACTAACATTTCCCGACTATATATATATATATTTTTTTTGGACAAATCTGTGGTGTGACTAAAGTGAATCCTATACTGAGGGAAGGCACCGACCTGACATTCATCATTTCTAGAAACCTACGCTATTGACACTGTGCTCTGCTAACTCCCGCGCCTGGAATAATTGTTAGGTGACTTAATCAGACATTTGAACAAATTTGCACACCCAAGTAGTCGTTCCCGGAGACTCCGAGTTAAATACGTCTTTTGGAACTGGGGACTTCTTGGCAGAAGACTGCATTTTTTTGAGTCTGTGTGAAAATCTAAAATCAGTGTGTTCCAAGAGGCAGCGAGCAAAGTCGTGAGTACATGTATGAGAGGCCATGGCGGAATGAATGAGTGTACGCTGGTTTGAGTGATATTTTCACTATTATATCTTTGACACCCTGTTGCTGTCCTAATTTTTTTTTTCAATCTGCATAATTTGTTGCTAAGGCTAGAGTTCTTGTGTTTTTTGTCTTAGGTTAAATCAGATTTTTTTTTTTTCAAACTCTGTGCATATAATTACGAGATAAAACAAAGAAAACTCTTAGACTCAAACCCTATGTATCTGTGACTCGGGCGCCATCATCTGTTCTCTTAACGGGGCCGGGCTAAACCTAGAGTTAACACTATAACGGGGCTATCATCCTTGCAACATTTCCTTGAATTTTTATGACTATGTGTATATGTATTTTCCTTGATGTACTTTCTTTGATGTTGTGAGCCGATTTTTCCTGATATTAAAATCGCTCTTGAACTTAATAATCGTGTTTGGTCAGCTCGTTCTAGATAATATATATATATCATTGTTATAGTTTTCCCACGTCTGTGTGTTTACCTGTCGTCACGTGTATGTGCGTGCCTGTGAGTGATAGAAATATACGTAATATGTATATTGGTGTAGTCTGTCTGACGCTGTAACAACTGTTGTAGAAGATAGGTGAGAGAGAGAAGAATTCTTTTCGCTTTCAGAGACAGCCACTATATCAAAATCTATCATCTCACGTGTGTGGAAATTCTATTACCTTTCACTAACTCTCACTGAGTCTATCACCTATTCAAACCTATTCAGAAGGGACCAAACCTAGTCTTAATTCTCCTATCGAAAATCTACGACAAATGGTCGCTCGTTACCGGGAATTGAACCCAAAATCCTAAGGCGATACGACAAATGGGTTCTCGTCCGTAGGATTTTTGAACTTAGAATAGGAAGACGAGTACGACAAATGTGGACTCGTCTATCTGGATTTTGAACTTAAGATTCTGTATTCTGATATAGAGTAAGAGTGTGATGTCTTGTGACTGTGTATCTTTTAAAAAAAATATTACCCCCTAGACTAGCGATCTGTTTACGGGCGTGCTGACCACACAAACTAATAAGTTTTTTTTTCCACAGCATCTTTGAATAATATACATTTTGGTTACAGGTTGATTTTGTCGGGATATATGTTAACTGCTGATTGTAATACTAAATGCTGGTAAAGTGGTGAGTGTATAACATTCACTGGGTACTGAGGCAGAACGGCGTTTGAACTAAGTTAAGGAGTGTGTTTCGGACTTTTTGTCCAGATTAATTCCCTCCCTTACCCGATCTGACTTCAGGGGCGAACTTATAGTGGATTTTTAAAAAATTAAGGGATTATTTTTCTCTTTAATTTTTGCAATATTCTTTTGCTTTTCCACTGTAGCAACTTATTTTTCAGTTGTAATCTTAACTACCATTTATTTGGCGTAGTCGTGTTTTGCATTGAGTGCTTTATTGCCGATAATAGCAGCGATAGTTAGATTTTATTTTGGAGGAGGTATCCCAGGGTTAAATATATCATCTTTTGATTTTTTTGGTAATTTTTTTTCTCGTAAGTGGTAGGAACCAGTGTATCCTTTTTCCTATTTTCGTTCTCCACTAGTCTCAGTCACTGACATAATATGGCCGAGAGGGCAAAGCTTAGACAACTTCTCAGGGACGAAGCGAGAGAGGAGGGACTGGAAGGAGAGGAAGCGAAAGCTTTTGTCAGAGACGAACTTGAGAGATATGATGCGGAGAGGAAAGCAGCTGAAGCTAAAGAGGAAAAAGAAGAAGCTAGAGGAAAGAAGAAGCAGCGAGGAAAGAAGCGGAGGAATGTCTTTTACAGCAGAAGAAGATGGATGAGGAAATGGAAATTCGCAGGATGCAGCATGAGGAAAGAGAGAAGGAGAGACAGCATGAGGAAAGAGAGAAGGAGAGAGACAGCAGCATGAGAAGAGAGAGAAGAGAGACAGCATGAGTTGGCTCTTAAAACTCTAGAATTCCAAAGTCGTGGTGCTGCCTCTACCTCCAGCAATGGAGAGTCTTCTCCTCATTCTTCCTTAACTGACCCTGCTAACACTCAATCTCTTCAACTAAATGCTATGTCTTTCACTCTTGAATCTTTTCCTTGTCCAAATGAGAAGATTGACACATGGTTAGAAAAATTTGAGAAAATTGCAACTCTGTACGGGTTAGAGAGGTCGCGTTGGAATATGAAACTTTCCCAGGCCCTAAAAGGTTCTGCTTATGATGTTTATTCTAAGCTGGAAAGTAGCCAACAAGACGACTACGATGTGTTGAAGAAAGCGTTACTGGAGCGCTTTGAAATGAACGCTCGCAAGTTTTTGCAACTGTTTCGCAACAGCCGGAAAGAGAATTCTGAAACTTTTCACCAGTTCTCATCTCGTCTTAAGGGATATCTAACAAAGTGCCTTGAGCTTTCGCAGCTCCCCTCTACCTATGAAGGTCTTGAGGAACTTGTTCTAACTGAACAAATAAAGAACACTTTGTCTGCTGATACCCGGAGATTTCTCGCTGAGCAGGGGGCAGAAAAACTTGAAGACATTTTGGAAAAGTCTGAGCGTTATCACAATGCGCTGGCTGAACTACCGGCCACAAAGCGGAAACCGACAGAGGAGCATTTTCGAAAACATAACCTAGAGCAATCTTCTCAGGCTTCTAACCAAAACAACCACAGAGAAACTGGACCTCAAAACCCCCCTCCTGAAAAATCCAAGTTCTACAAGAACAAGTACCCCAACCACCCCAAACAGCCTGATCAACCCGACCGCCCTACATGGCAGCGCAGCCAGAAAGGACAAGGTGGCAAAGGGAGAACCCCTGAGCACGGGACATATGATCAGACCGAGCACACCGAGCCAAAACGCATCGGATGCTTATTGACAGTCTCGCAAGGCGGAATTATTGACAGTGATTCCCAACCTGTTGGGGATAGACCCTCAACGCGAGGTACTGTTACTTTGAACGGTTCTCAAACTTCTTGCTTATTTGACACGGGGCTTTCTTATGATTGCATTGTTGCCAGAAAGCTGGTTAAACCCGGTCAAGAGACAGGAGAGACCGTCAAACTTTGTGGAGTTCGTAAGAGTGATGCACCTACAGCGCTTCCCATCGCATTGGTGGAGATACACTCTGACTTTGTCAGAGGTGTGATCAAAGCGGCTGTTATGGATGATCCCATCTACCCAGTCATACTTGGCGGGAGATACGTGTGTATTGGGAAACCGGAAGAGCCGATTGTGGCAGCAGTAACTACAAGAGGGCAAACCAAGAAGGAACGGGAGCCTGCGCCTAATTTGTTACCTATGGAACTTAAAGAAGCGCAATACAAGGACCCTACCTTGGCACCCTGCTTTAGGAAACTGCCCATGGCTAAGGAACCCAAACAGCACGGGGACATTTTTTCTGAGGATGGCGTACTTTATCGGAGAACGGGCAAGCCTGACCAAGGTTACAACCAGCTCCTAGTACCGAAACAGTACAGAAGCCAAATCCTAGAAATGGGGCACTCTCTTCCCTTTAGCGGACATATGGGACAGAACGCCACAAACCAACGTATAACCACTCATTATTGGTGGCCAGGAGTAAATACTGATATTATCAGATATGTCAAATCCTGTGCCCAGTGCCAACGTGTGCCACCCAAGCAACGGGCACCCCCAGTCCACATGGGTGAAATGCCAATAATGGGAACACCATTCGAACGGGTTGTGATCGACATTTTAGGGCCTTTCGAAAGGACTAAAAGAAGGAACAGGTTCATCCTGACCTTAGTCGATACATGCACTTTATGGGCAGAAGCTATCCCGCTAACATGCGCAGATGCCAAGCATGTCGCAGAAGCCCTCGTGCAGATTTTCACTCGGTTGGGATTCCCTCAGCAAGTGTTGACGGATAATGGATCTCCATACCGAAACCTGTTGATGGATGAGATCGTTAAGATCTTGAGGACCCAGCACATCCACACTAAGCCATATACTCCGGCCGGAAATGGGCTCGTGGAACGTGCTAATGGAAACCTCACCATGATGCTAAGTAAGCTGGCACAAGTGAAACCTGAAGATTGGGATCTCTGTATTCCTGCAGCATTATTTGGCTACAGAGAATCTCCTCATACTTCCACAGGATTTCCGCCAGCTACACTCTTATTCGGCAGACCCATTAAGGGCCCGCTTGAAGCCTTACTTCAGTCTCTGACAGACGAGAAGGCTGATGAGACAGTTGTCTCAGCCAGTAAATATGTGTCGGTTTTAAAGGAACGGTTGAAACTAGGGTGGGACCTAGCAACGACTAACTTTAAGCGAGCACGCACCAAGCACGCTAACCGATACAGGAAAGTCGCGGAAGAGAGAGAACTGGAAGCAGGAGAGAAAGTTTTGGTGTTGCTCCCTACCGAGAACAACCAACTGAAGATCGGATGGCAAGGGCCGTTTACCGTCCTGAAAAAGATTTCTAAGGCTAACTACCAGATCTCTATTGAAGGAAAGGAGAAGGTTTTCCATTTAAATCTCTTAAAGAGATACTTGGAAAAACCAGTGCCAACCTCCGACCATCTCCTGACGATCGCCAAAACTGACGAAGATGACGATAGTGGCAGGGATATTCCACCGCTATCACAGGAAATCTTTCAAAAATGTCAGAAGCGGCGACGCTCTTTCAAGCGCGCATATGAGACATTCCAGGGGAAGGAAACTTTGAGGAGTGGACTTGAGTAGGAATTGGACAGAGATGGAGGGGGAAGAGGAGAGGGAAGAAGACAGACACCCCGAAGCTACGGTTATAGGAAATTAAACTCCATAACGTAGACATGGAGTGCTTCCATATCTTAAAGGGGGGAGGCTCTGTCACGTAGGGTTTATATTCATTTAATTTCCTACATCTTCTTCCTATTCTTTCACCCGATTCTCTCTTTTATTATCTCTGTATTTCATTTTTCCTGTATATTTTTCATCCATTCGTTTTTGCGAATATTATTTTCATATAATTCGCAAACTTTACCTGTTTTCCTTTCTCTAAAACTGAGAATCGCACCTGGGTGGTATTGCGTACATGTCAGTCGCGCTGGTCGGACGATAGGCGTGAATTTACAGCATTCGCTAGACATTCGTCTGAGGGTCTCTGGCCTGGGGCGTGAAAATTCACCCGAGGGACATGGAAAGTAGACAGAGAGTCTGCATTTCAGTAAACGCATGAGGTTTTTCGTCAGGAAAAACCCGGCTTAGCGTGAAAATCCACTCCGCACTGCAGACGGTGGTCTGAGATTTGCAACTCATGCAAGCCCTCGGCCACTGATGGCTGTTACGTCACGCGATAAGCGGACGAAGGTGTTATACGGACAGGGGAGACTATTTCGCTTGGCGAAATAAGATTAGGATCCTGTGTCCGATTTTAAAGATATTGGCCAAGTTTGAAACTTTAATTTCATTCTCGCTCATAGACTCACAGTAGATAGGTTGCTCGTAAACAGAATAGCTGTTAGCGAAGATCTCAGTTTGTTTCGGCAATTTGTCGAACTTCTAGACTTCCAGAAATATTTTCAGCATTTTTATTCTTAAGTTGTGCGACTACCTGTAATTCTGTGGTTGAGGTAATTAATATGATAGATATATAGATTTTGTGAGTGTTAAAGTGTTTAATCGCTTAATTCATTTTAATCTATTTCTTTAGCGCAGAAGAGAAATAAAGTGGTAGGCTATTATATTTTCTAGGGAAGCATTCAGTGGAAAGCAGAATAAAATTAAAATTTCTAGCTTATAACGGCAATTGTAGCTATTTATGAATTTAATTTAACCGCTAATACTCAGTCGAGTGTATTTTTCTAAACTAACGTATAAACTCTAGAATCGAGCCTCATGAATGGTGACGGAATACGCACGTGTTCCTAATTCATGAGGATTGCTGATTTTTAAATATAACTTACGTCACGGGAAGTTTAAATGATAAGCAAAGCTCTCTGCTTGCAAGTTTAAATGTAAGTTATAACCAGTACATATTCTGTTTATTATATTATATGTGTTATTTTTCCTCCACACAGTGAAAGTTTTGGGGTGACCCTAACTTTACCAGCACCTAGTAGTAGTTTCCATACTTGTGAAGAAATAGACAGTCCTTATTTTGAACCACGTGGGTTTCTTAAGTACCACTGGTCTAAACAGTGCATATGCAACCCGAGTTAGCCAGAAATACTATATCCCAATAACGGGTTTTCAAAGACTGTAATGATAAATACTGGACCTTGGAGCCAGATCTTAATTTCTTCTAGAAAAAAAACTCTACGTAATCTTTCTGCCTGGTGGCGCGAAATACTTCAAGTATTAACTAACATTTCCCGACTATATATATATATATATATATTTTTTTGTGGACAAATCTGTGGTGTGACTAAAGTGAATCCTATACTGAGGGAAGGCACCGACCTGACATTCATCATTTCTAGAAACCTACGCTATTGACACTGTGCTCTGCTAACTCCCGCGCCTGGAATAATTGTTAGGTGACTTAATCAGACATTTGAACAAATTTGCACACCCAAGTAGTCGTTCCCGGAGACTCCGAGTTAAATACGTCTTTTGGAACTGGGGACTTCTTGGCAGAAGACTGCATTTTTTTTTAGTCTGTGTGAAGATCTAAAATCAGTGTGTTCCAAGAGGCAGCGAGCAAAGTCGTGAGTACATGTATGAGAGGCCATGGCGGAATGAATGAGTGTACGCTGGTTTGAGTGATATTTTCACTATTATATCTTTGACACCCTGTTGCTGTCCTAATTTTTTTTTTCAATCTGCATAATTTGTTGCTAAGGCTAGAGTTCTTGTGTTTTTGTCTTAGGTTAAATCAGATTTTTTTTTCAAACTCTGTGCATATAATTACGAGATAAAACAAAGAAAACTCTTAGACTCAAACCCTATGTATCTGTGACTCTGGCGCCATCATCTGTTCTCTTAACGGGGCCGGGCTAAACCTAGAGTTAACACTATAACGGGGCTAACATCCTTGCAACATTTCCTTGAATTTTTATGACTATGTGTATATGTATTTTCCTTGATGTACTTTCTTTGATGTTGTGAGCCGATTTTTCCTGATATTAAAATCGCTCTTGAACTTAAAAATCGTGTTTGGTCAGCTCGTTCTAGATAATATATATATATATCATTGTTATAGTTTTCCCACGTCTGTGTGTTTACCGGTCGTCACGTGTATGTGCGTGCCTGTGAGTGATAGAAATATACGTAATCTGTATATTGGTGTAGTCTGTCTGACGCTGTAACAACTGTTGTAGAAGATAGGTGAGAGAGAGAAGAATTCTTTTCGCTTTCAGAGACAGCCACTATATCAAAATCTATCATCTCACGTGTGTGGAAATTCTATTACCTTTCACTAACTCTCACTGAGTCTATCACCTATTCAAACCTATTCAGAAGGGACCAAACCTAGTCTTAATTCTCCTATCGTAAATCTACGACACCTCTTTATAAACATCATCATAACTATTATTTGGTGTGACAAGCCAGAACCTGGAGAACCTCATTATAAACATCATCATAACTATTATTTGGTGTGACAAGCCAGAACCTGGAGAGCCTCATTATAAACATCATCATTACTATTATGTGGTGTGACAAGCCAGAACCTGAAGAGCCTCATTATAAACATCATCATTACTATTATTTGGTGTGACAAGCCAGAACCTGAAGAGCCTCATTATAAACATCATCATAACTATTATTTGGTGTGACAAGCCAGAACCTGGAGAGCCTCATTATAAACATTATCATAACTATTATTTGGTGTGACAAGCCAGAACCTGGAGAGCCTTATTATAAACATCATCATAACTATTATTTGGTGTGACAAGCCAGAACCTGGAGAGCCTTATTATAAACGTCATCATTACTATTATTTAGTGTGACAAGCCAGAACCTGGAGAGCCTCATTATAAACATCATCATTACTATTATTTGGTGTGTCACGCCAGAACCTAGAGAGCCTCAATATAAACCTCATCATAACTATTATTTGGTGTGACAAGCCAGAACCTGGAGAGCCTCATTATAAACATCATCAAACTATTATTTGGTGTGACAAGCCAGAACCGGAGAACCTCATTATAAACATCATCATTACTATTATTTGGTGTGACAAGCCAGAACCTGTAGAGCGTCATTATAAACATCATCATAACTATTATTTGGTGTGACAAGCCAGAACCTGTAGAGCGTCATTATAAACATCATCATAACTATTTTTTGGTGTGACAAGCCAGAACCTGGAAAGCCTCATTATAAACATCATCATTACTATTATGTGGTGTGACAAGCCAGAACCTGGAGATCCTCATTATAAACATCATCATTACTATTATTTGGTGTGACAAGCCAGAACCTGGAGAGCCTCATTATAAACATCATCATTACTATTATTTGGTGTGACAAGCCAGAACCTGGAGAGCCTCATTATAAACATCATCATAACTATTATTTTGTGTGACAAGCCAGAACCTGGAGAGTCTCATTATAAACATCATCATTACTATTATTTGGTGTGACAAGCCAGAACCTGGAGAGCCTCATTATAAACATCATCATAACTATTATTTGGTGTGAGAAGACGGAACCTGGACGTCCTTATGATAAACATCTTTATTACTATTATTTGATGTGACAAGCAAGAACACGGGAAGCCTCATCATAAACATCATCATTATTATTATTTGGTGTGACGAGTAAGAACCTAGACAGCCTCATTATAAACATCATCATCATTATTATTTGGTGTGACAAGCAAGAACCTAGACAGCCTCATTATAAACATCATCATTATTATTATTTGGTGTGACAAGCCAGAACCTGGAGAGCCTCATTATAAACATCATCATTACTAGTATTTGGTGTGACAAGCCAGAACCTAGACAGCCTCATTATAAACATCATCATTACTATTATTTGTTGTGACAAGCCAGAACCTGGAGAGCCTCATTATAAACATCATCATAACTATTATTTGGTGTGACAAGCAAGAACCTAGACAGCCTCATTATAAACATCATCATTACTATTATTTGGTGTGGCAAGCCAGAACCTGGAGAGCCTCATTATAAACATCATCATAACTATTATTTGGTGTGACAAGCAAGAACCTGGACGTCCTTACGATAAACATCTTTATTACTATTATTTGATGTGACAAGCAAGAACACGGGAAGCCTCATTATAAACATCATCATTATTATTATTTGGTGTGACAAGCAAGAACCTAGACAGCCTCATTATAAACATCAACATTATTATTATTTCGTGCGACAAGCAAGAACCTAGACAGCCTCATTATAGTGATAAACGAGCGCTAAAGCCTTATCGCTCTATCTTTTCCTACATCTCTCTTATTTTATTTTCTCCCACATTTGTGCTCTTTCATCACACATTTGCTATTTCATTGTTTTTGATTACTCGCATCTGGTATCTAAAGAACCACATTCTTTTGATTCAGTTTCCCACCTTGTTAAACACACCTGGGTTTATCCTAATCTTGCGAAACCCCAGTTTGGACTGAATAAAACGTTCTTTGACAACCAGTCCCTTTATAAATAACTGTCACACATACCAGCTTGGGATACTATTATTTTGAGAGACGCCAGGTGCACATCATTTAGAGCTGAGCCGTTGTTTAAACAAAACACGGTCACCGTGGCGCAAAATACAATAGACCCCGGCACGACAAAGAAACTTGTTAGCACGTAAGCGACAATGGACCGAGGGGACAAAGGCAGCCGCCAGCAGCATTTAACAAAGCTTGACACGCGGGGCGAAAGCGCCAGAGAGCAATATTACAGTTGGAAGGTGGGGGACATTTTTGCATTGGCCAGCCAATTATCTCAACACCTGTTTGTCAGGCAAGCCCGCCAACAAAAGTTGGTCGCGAATGGCAACACCCACTTTTGGATTGACAGATGTTACCTTATACTTATTGAAGGCCATTGGGTAACGAGTATATTAATGTGCTGCACTGATCTTGTAAGATATTTTGATGTAATAGACAACAGTCTCAACAGTAACGTACGGAATGGCCAACTTGAATAATCTTGATCAAGATCTTGTTGTATGTTTTATCACATTTAATATGTCACAATACAACATAAGTGTACGTCACTTCTTTTGAGAGCATATGATGATATGACGTTACATCAGTAATACAAATGTGTTCAGTAGCAGCCATAAGCAATAATGTCGTTGTGCCGGTTTAAAGTCAGAATGTCTATGTATCGTCTACAACGCCTTCATACTTTACAAATCCGTATTGATTCAAATCACCTACTGTCCATCTCTTTAAGCCACACACAATCAGGCACACATTCTTAATGAATTGAGTCAATTATCCTGACTCTGAAATATTTTATAACAATAAACACTGGTCTGTCGCTCTCACATAAAATATCCGTACACTTTGAAAACACAAGCTCAACTCAACAGTCCTAACGATAACCTTCGTTCCCCCCGCAGAAGACCCTGTCCACGTCATACACTAAATACCTGTGTCACACACATTCCACAACTCGCACGCTTTTACAATCGAAGCGTATTCGCGTTCTGCTCCATTGCGCACAGCGATGAATTACCAGCCTGTGAGCAAAGTGATAGGTAACACTTTTACCCCGCCCCCCCCCCCCCCCCCCCGCCCCCAGCGAAAACTGAAAGTTTTCCATATAGGAAGTCATTTTTAGAAAATGCGAGAAGTTACCGTCCAGTCTATGTCATACCTGAGCAACAGTCTATGGAATGTAGTCAGCACCATGGAAAAATGAGAAAAATCAATGAAAATGTGAAGAAATATGATAGTGAAATTGTGAAGTTTTAGAAAATGAAATATCTGAATGCATTTAATTAAAAGATGAATGAAATGAAAGATCTAACTGATTAAATAGTATTAAGTAAGTATAATAATTACGTTAATGTAAATGTCCACATGAACCTGTGTGTGCTGTCTGTAGCATTGTGTAAAACTAATTAACTATAGTTACTGAGTGTCTTCAATGATAGGTTCTTCTTTCATTAGTGTGAAAGATTACTATTTGTAATTTTAGCACTTTAGAGACACATAACTGGTTTAAGTAATAACAAAAAGGAATGTTCAAATGGCGAAGTTCTCCATAGGCGTATCGAATCGATTGTTTCTTGTGTGAGATTTCTTTTCATATGTTGCCTCTTGAGTGTCACAGTATCTGAGCCCCAACATTTTGAAGTTCGTTTGCTGGACTAGGAAATATGATCTTTTTAAAGTTCTGCATCCCAGTCATTTTGTGAAGGATTGCCATTAAGATATGACAAAGAGCCTTATACTGTTTATCTGAGATACTGTTTGATTTGGTTCCTTTACCGCATACGTCGGGACTGTCCGTAGATCAGATCCTGTGTACTGTTCATGGAACTGGATGTAGTGTGAAACGATTTGAATGTATCCACACAAAACGTCTCCTATCTTGTCTTCAAATGACTTGAGTTGTTTCTCTTGATAACGATGGTAATATGTATCTGGTTATGGATATTGTCAAGATACCGTTTTTAAGTTAGCGAGGTATCTGTAGACTATCAGCAGTGTACCTTGGTCAATGGGTCGCAGCAATGTCATATCCTTGAGAATCGGGCAGGTCTGTCTGTGTACATCTCGACAGAACATCTGCAAGCACATTGGACTTGCCCTCAATAGGTCGAATGATATAGTCATATATTTGCAAATTAATTGCATAACGTGCGACTCGTGCGTTTTTCATGTTGGACTTTTGAAGGAACGACAGGGCCTTTTGGTCTGTCTCAATGATGAAACGAGAACCAAGAAGGTAACGCTGAAGCTTTGTGACAGCCCATATGATCGCGAGAAGCTCGCGCTCAATAATTGGATATCTGGTTTCTGTCTTTGTGAGCTTCCTCGACACATACATCACCGGATGAAGGATTCCATCTACTTCTTGCATCAAGGAGCCACCAATACCGTACATCGAAGCGTCTGTCCTGAGAATAAATGGGAGATGAGGATCAGGGAGTTTTAAAATTGGTGCACATGAAAAGTAATGCTTTAAATGGACTAGAGCTATGTTGCAGGCCTCCGTCCAGACAATTCTATTAGGGGAGCCTTTTGTAGTTAACTCAGATAGAACTGACGTAACTGAAGATAAATGAGGCATAAATTTATTGTAGAACTGTATAAGGCCGAGAAGACTCCGCACCTGCTTCTTAGTCTTAGGAATTGATAGGTTAAGAATCTTCGAGATAGTTTTATCCTCAGTTTTCAGAAATCCATGGCCCACTCTGTGACCTAAGAAAGAAATTTCTTTGAAACCTATGTGAACTTTCGAAGGATTCGCTGTCAGATTATTAGAGCGAAGAATTTCGAGAAGAGATTTCAATCCAGAAACATGTTCGTCCCAAGAGTTGTGGAACAAACAAATGTCATCTATATAGGAGATGATATCAGACCTATGAGAAAATAGTTTCCTCATCATCCGAACGAAAGTCGCTGGTGCGTTTTCCAAGCCAAAGCACATGCAATTATACTGAAAGAGATCCTTAGGGGTAGCAAAAGCCGTGAAAGGTTTTGCTTTTTCCGTGAGAGGTATTTGCCAATATCCCTTGGCTAAGTCAAATTTGCTAAAGTAGGTTGCTTTAGAAAGTTTTGACAGTAATTCGTCAAGAACTGGCATTGGCTCTGCGTCAGACTCCGTTATGGAATTGAGTTTACGAAAATCCATGCATAATCTGATATTATTATCCTTCTTCTTGATTATAACCATTGGGAAAGAATAAGCAGACTCTGATGGAGCAATAATGTTAAGCTGTAACATTTGATCTAATTCTTTTTCAACCTGATCCTGAAAGTGGATAGGGATGGGGTAAGGCTTTAATTTAATAGGTTTGTGATCTGTGAGTCTAATATCGTGAGTGATTATAGACGTTCGGCCTGGAATATTAGACAGAACTTGCTGATATGACTCTAGTATAGAAAGAATTTGAGATTGTTGTTCGTTTGATAGATCCGGACAAATAGATACATTTACCCATGATTCTGTCGGATAAAGAGACATGACAGGAAGTTGCAAAGGTACATCATGAAAAGAAGTGGGTTCTTCTTGAATCACTGACAATGAAGAATAAGATGTAGGATGATCAGTGATTACTTCATTAACAGCATCTAAGATAGGTTTGAGATATTCAGGTCTATCATGGAATTGTTTGAGCATGTTGATGTGAAAGGTTTTATTCTTGCCTTTCACGTCAAGAATGTAATCAACATCTGTCAATTTTGAAATAATTTCATATGGACCACTCCACGAAATGAGAAGACTATTCTCTCTCGTTGGTAGCAGGACGTAAGCTTTGTCTCCAGGAAGTAATTTCCTTAACTTTTTCCAACGGATTTGAAGAGATCTAGCTTTTTCTTTTGCCTTTTCAGATGAATCAGTCGCTATTTTCCAAGCGTCTATAAGTGTCTTTCGTAGATTCACCACATACTCATAGGATGACTGGCATTCCTGAGTCCTCTCCGAACCTGTAAGTAATTGTTTTATTATCGACATGGGTCCTCGTGGTGGAGCACCATACATGAGCTCAAAAGGTGAGAACCCAGTGTGTTCGTTTGGGACTTCCCGATAAGCGAACAGCACTGCTGGGAGCACTCTATCCCAGTCTTGTGGATACGTCGTGGTCACTTTCCCCAGTAGTTGTTTCTTCGTTTTATTTAAACGTTCTATCATGCCATTGGACATAGGATGATAAACAGAGCTAAGAGATCTATCAATATTGCATAGTTTCATGACATGCGACATGACATCTAACACAAACTGTGTTCCTCTATCTGATAAAATATTGTCAGGGAACCCCACTCTCGTAAAAATGAGGAATAGTGCATCAGCCACATCGGTGGTAGCAATGTGTTTAAGAGGTATTGCCTCCGGCCACCTGGTGCACATATCAATACAGGTGAGGACATATCTATGACCTCTGGCTGACGGAACTGACAGTGGACCTATTAAGTCTATAGCCATTTTTTCGAATGGTCGCACCGAAATATCCGCAGCCTGTATAGGTGCATTATGGTAAGCACCCTTTGTAGCCACTTGTTGGCATGTCTTGCACGAACGACAAAATAATTTGACATCCTTGACTATTCCAGGCCAATAAAAATGCTGTAAGACTATATTTCATCCTAGCAAAGCCCATGTGGCCTGCACAGTTTGTATCATGCGCATGTCTGAGAATGTAAGGTCGAATATTGGTTGGTACCATAATTTGCTGCTGTACCGATGTAGGATCTCTAGCATTGCAAATTAATATGTCATTTTTAATTGTGTACCAAGGTTGTGACCTTTCTAAGCAACCGACATCATCTGATTTTACCAATTTGAAAAATCTTTTCAAAGAATTGTCATTCTTTTGCATATCAATAAATGATGTCTTCGTTAACATCGGCATAAGATGTTGATCTTCCTCCTTGTCATGACTGTTAGTCATTTCTTCTTCCTCTTGAGCCTGTGCCTGTGCTCTTGTAACGACTATATTAGCGTGTAGTATATGCTGACGTTCCCAGATTTCTATATCTTCGAGTGAACACGCTTTTATACCCACAATATTGCCCATGATTATGTCAGCAATTGGTTCCTGTAATAAACATGCTTTCACTTGACCTGAGAAAAATGGAGTATCAATGTGCACAATGGCCACAGGATAGAATTCCACCGTGCCTCCAAATAGGACACATTTTACATTCTCCCCGGTGCAGCAAGATGGGTCTACCAAAGATTTGCGTACCCCAACAGTTGTACAACCTGTATCACGCAAGACTGAAACTAGTTGATTATTTAAAAAACCCCTGTGAACCATTAGCGAGCCTTTCCCATCATGCGAGGCTAATGCAGGTAACAACGCGGGCACAGGATGACCGCAGGAAAGTCTGGAGACCACATCTGGCTGAAACAGAGTGCTGCATTCTGAACAATTTGATGGATTAAATAAATCAGCTGTACACGCATTTGCAATATTTGTGTTTTCCCCATTGGGATTAACTGCTCCTGTGTTACTCGTATTATGACTCCAGTTCGAGTTTTTTCGATCCATGCTCCGAGAGCGATTAAAGTTGTTATTACCCCGGTAATAATTCCGACTCTCTCTCTGCCATTCTGAGGATTATTAGAATGCTGAGGACACGTACAACCTGGACAGTGTTGAGATGGAGAAGAGTTTTGGTTGTTCTTTGTATAATAGGATCTGTCTCCTCTGTTCATGTAGGTATTATCAGATCTACGCCATCCTCTGTTAGATTGAAAGTAACCCTGTGATAATCTATTTCCATCAAAGAATCGTTGGGAGTTTCTCTGATATTGATAAGGTTGATTGCCAAAATTGTACCGTCCTCGGAAAGATCCACTATTTCGGTCATTATTCCTGCCAAAATTCCTATCCATACTTTGCGATCGAGCCCTAGGGTTGTTTATCTGCACCGAATGAGCTGATGCAACAGGTAATGCCTCTTTAATAGTAGAGTAGTTCACACTCTTCCCTGGGTGTGCCGTCATAAACTGGCGCCCTAACAACTCAAGGGATTGTAACGATTCTGGCTTCCGTTCATGTAAATAGGCCAACAAATCAGGGCTAATGGAAGAAAGTACTTTGTCTCTCAAAATAAGGTCCACCAAGTCCTCATACGTATGTTTGATTTTAGCCAACTCAATCCACCGATTGAAGCATAACTTTATAGTTGAAATGAACTCACTAAAGTCCTTGTTGCTTTCGGGTGTGAGTTTTTTAAATCTTAGCCTGTATCCATTCTCGTCTAATTGATACTTTCTTAAAAGTAATGTTTTAGCTGCCTCATAAGATTTTATGTTTTCCTCATCCATTGTTGACACAGCTGTCAACGCTTCACCTGTCATTAATGACATTAAATGTATCACCCATGATGATTTTTCCAGTTTGTATTCCTCACACACTGTCTGGAATCGGTTTAGGAAGCACGAAATGTCGTCTATATTTTGATTAAATTTAGGTAAGTGAAGTTTAAATGATGAAGCATGTTCTCTCTTGACCGAACCTGCCCCTTCTTGATTACTCTGTTTATTACTAGCTTCCAATTTGAGTCTCTCCAACTCTACAGAAGCCATTTTTTCTTCATGCAGAAATTGGGCTTTCTTAGCCTCTAAATCTATCTCATCTTGTCTTTTCTTTTCTGCCATTTCATCTTGTCTTTTCTTTTCTGCCATTTCATCTTGTCTTTTATTTTCTGCCATTTCATCTTGTCTTTTCTTTTCTGCCATTTCATCTTGTCTTTTCTTTTCTTCAAATTCTTCTTGTCTTTTCTTTTCTGCCATTTCATCTTGTCTTTTCTTTTCTGCTATTTTTTCTAACTGAATTCGTTCATCTTTTTCGATCTCTCTCATTCTTGCTCTCTCATCCCTCTCCAGTTTCTTTTCTTCTCTTTCCAGTTGCTCCATGGCAAACTCTTTAAGCTCCTGGCCTTGCATTCCCATCTCTTTACCTAGCTGGATAAAATGCTCCAGACTAGACATTATGTAAGTTTAAGTATATATATATATAAGTTACTTAGTCTGAATATGAATATGGGTACTGATGAGCGATAAACTGCACCAATGCCAATTCGTTAAAATTCAGTACTCTGCAAATGTGACTTAGCAAGTAATCAATGCAAACAAAAAAATTAGTGTCGTACACTATAAGACAGAACACGTAGTACAATAGTGTAGCAACAGAAGAAAATACTAAGGTGTAGAAAAAAAGGATAATGTTTGAAATATATGCTTACACTATAAGGTTAGACCAGACAAGACGAATTTACAACAAAAATCCATATATCAACATAATGATAGCTAGAGAAGATCAACAATAGACGTACAAAAATGCAGAAAAACTGAATTAAAAAAAACAACTGACAATTACAAACAACAGTGAAAAAAACAGGACTGCACGTCTATAACATATAGTAAATATAGTATATTCACAAAGAGCGCTTTCCACACAGCATTTTGAGACGGGCCTCTTTGAGAAAATATTACATAAATTTCCCTACTGACACCCTTGATTGCAGACCCGTCCGAAGATGAGATGTAATTCTGCTTATCAAGGTCCCATAAACCCCAACAAACATAAAACAGATAAACAAAAAGGCTCTACTATAGAATTGTGTAAGACTAAGGCTACAACAAACTAGTCCACTTATCTTTTTATGATCCTTCCCCCGAAGAATAAATGCCCGTGACAGTATTGTTGCCTCCAACATATGCAACAGGTAAAGCGAAATTTCATCGATACAGATTGCTCCCACATGTAGAACTATCCATCTTGTTTCACTGGTTGAATGACTGTGCTTTGTCTTGACTGCACAAATGTTGTTTGATTACTTTAATTTTTCCTGACGAATCCACCTTGGAACTGCGTAGAGTGATGATAACTTTCGTCTCAAAAATGTTGATGAAGAAAATACGAACTTCTATTGGTAAAGTTCAGCAAATATTATGATTGAAGTGTGCTGTTTACTCTTTAAGTTTCTTCTTGCCGGCCCTAGAATGAAAAAAACCGGTTGGCATAGGTTGCGTAGAAATTTCTATTGCTTTTCGATATTGTAAAATTCGTCGATGTGGCTAGGGACAGTAGTATCGTTTGATAAAATCTTGTGGGTAGAACGAAATCCCGTGTATACTGGCCACCACTTTATACTGTTACCTTATACTTATTGAAGGCTATTGGGTAACGAGTATATTAATGTGCTGCACTGATCTTGTAAGATATTTTGATATAATAGACAACAGTCTCAACAGTAACGTACGGAATGGCCAACTTGAATAATCTTGATCAAGATCTTGTTGTACGTTTTATCACATTTAATATGTCACAATACAACATAAGTGTACTTCACTTCTTTTGAGAGCATATGATGATATGACGTTACATCAGTAATACAAATGTGTTCAGTAGCAGCCATAAGCAATAATGTCGTTGTGCCGGTTTAAAGTCAGAATGTCTATATATCGTCTACAACGCCTTCATACTTTACAAATCCGTATTGATCAAATCACCTACTGTCCATCTCTTTAAGCCACACAAAATCAGGCACACATTCTTAATGAATTGAGTCAATTATCCTGACTCTGAAATATTTTATAACAATAAACACTGGTCTGTCGCTCTCACATAAAATATCCGTACACTTTGAAAACACAAGCTCAACTCAACAGTCCTAACGATAACCTTCGTTCCCCCCGCAGAAGACCCTGTCCACGTCATACACTAAATACCTGTGTCACACACATTCCACAACTCGCACGCTTTTACAATCGAAGCGTATTCGCGTTCTGCTCCATTGCGCACAGCGATGAATTACCAGCCTGTGAGCAAAGTGATAGGTAACAACAGGGGACAAGAGATATCCTGGGAATGAGTGACCAGAGGGACTCTTAGCTATTGGTTGTATGGGCAGAGTTGTACGTCACCGGTCCAAGGGACCCACATTTGACTTTTAGAGATATAATATATACCGCGCAGCTCGCTAGAGTCCAGTTTTTCAACATTGTGGTGTAAAGAGAAATCCCCAACGCATAGCCTGCAATTAATTCAGTGTGGATAAATATTTCATATCGTGTGTATTGTGTTCTTAAAGGATTTTGCGAAGGGAAAAGAAGTCCATCAGAAGTCTGAGTCTACATGCTTCGTGTCTGAAGTCTAACCAGAAATAAGACATGCTTCGTGTCTGAAGTCTAACAAGAAATAAGCTATCAAAACGGACATTTTGTTTGCAGAATTCGTCATAGGATATTCTTCGTTCCTCACTTAAAAAGGAATATTTCTCGCCACGCTCAAGAAGGTGGACGCAGCATTTTTCGTCAACATATATCACATGCGCACAAGTTCAATACATAGTTATAACAAGTTCCAGTCATTCGAAAGCTTACTACAGGAGTCAAGCTAAAGCTCACAGTTAATTACTTATATCAAGTTCAGCTCCATCGGAAGCGTACTATCTGAAGTCAAGCTAAAGAGCTCAAAAGTTGAATCTCATATTTATACCAAGTGCAACACACTCTTAAGCGCATTCTATGAAGCAGACTCCAAAGTATATTTTATGAATCACAATTATATACTCAAGATAATGAGTCTATATATCAAGAACATTTCGTGAAGATATCCAGTCTGGCCAGTACCCTCCGGAGATTAGACAACAGACATATTCATACGACAACTGTTAACTGTTGATCAACGCTACAGAGATATACTCAAACAGAGAAGGATTGTATATCGTCAACGTTCTCAGTACGACAAAAGTTTTCATCAGAACTTCCTTGACTTAAAGATACCCCACTCGACATAACACATAACAACTTGGGACATTCTATGCATACATGTGAATCATCCTATCCGGTTTGTAGCGATATCTGTGAAATAATCGCTAAATTCAGTAAGATTTTAATCCTATGATAATAAATAAACCCGACCGTAAGTGTCTGCTTAAAGTCGTCTCTACGCCAGTATAGCGCTGCCTTTTGTGCAGAGGAAATGCTTATAAAAACGATCCCGCTGTAAAATCTAACACGCTTTCTTAGTTTCGGTTTTGATTCTTACAATTAACGATCTGCCAGAACTGTGCCACCAACCTACCGTCTGAATTAACGTAATATTTTAACTTTAACGCTCAAATTAGTAGTAACTTGGACATTTTCCAGTAGCAAGAACGAAACAACTGTAATAATTAACGCCAATTCTACCAACGCTTGGCAAAAACCCCTCTTCGCTCTGCACGCGGGACTAATACTATAACCTCTCTGTTGGACAAATCAGAATATATAAACACACAGACAGTATTCCATTCTCGCCGAGTAGTGTGTTTCTGACGTAACCCAGACAAGTTAGTTATTTGAATGGAAAAAAATTAGAGAGGGAGGGGAAAAGATGGCCGACTTTTGGAAAAGTTGAAATTGACGATTAACAGTGACAAAACTGAAAATCTAAACGACAAACATTAGGGCCATAAAAATCATATATAAAGATAGCTTAGGATCCCCTAAGCAATAATATATTTAAATATATATGGTAGTCTAATTATTAGCCAAGATATTGAAATAATACTATATGTCTACGAACGCTAAGACGGACGGACTGTTGTTTTTGCTCATTTATCCATTACGTTAGTGGGGACGTTAATTTAAAAAAGAGGCATTAGATTGATTCAAATCCAATTGGTTGGTAGAAGAGTATAGGAAGGAGGGTATTGGTTAGGCAAAAAAGCTAACTACATTTTGAAGACTCACTCCTAGAAGTTTGGAGTTTGGCTTTTGTTTTTTTTAAATTTTGAATTGAAAAAAGCTAGACCCTCGCTGATTGGGCCGGTCTGATAATATTGGCAAAAGCAAGCAAAGGCTTGTCGCCAGTTTATACAGAAGTTTTTGAAAGCAAGCTGCGTTGAGAACAGCAGTGCCTAGAGTGAAATAATAATTCTTGGCAGTCTGGACTGTGGCAAAGCTAAAATTACCTTAATGCTAATGCCAGTCAACGTATGTTTGTGATATTTCTTTGAATTGTGGTAAGAATGACTTTATTAACCTTATTATGACAACCAAATTTAGTTTTTGAGATACTGCTTGTTTGGGAAGGCGTTACGACTAAGTACAGAGGTCCCCAGCAGACTTATGCAGGGCCTGTGGTGTTGCACACAAGCAGTAAACATTGACATGAGTTGTATAACTTAACATGATTTCCACAGTTACCAGTGGGAAGGCTAACCCACAATATTCTATGGGAGAGAATCATTGTTGCAGTGTCAGAGGCGTTGTAGCCATTAGGGAAAAGAACAGGAGCACTGGTATGAGTTGTTATCTCAAAAGAAAATGGTTGACATGGGGTGGTCAGAGGGATCTGACCCTTTTCTTTTATTGAAATATGCCATGTATTAATTGTGGAATGTTATTATAGACATGTTGTACAGAATCAAAACCTTGTTTCAGGGTTTTTTGTTCTGGTGCTACTGTAGTACCAGGACCCTGGTGATTTTACTAGAGAGAGAGAGAGAGAGAGAGAGAGAGAGAGAGAGAGAGAGAGAGAGAGAGAGAGAAGTGAAACTTTTCTGGACCAAGCGGTCTACTATACTATTCTACACCAGGGACTGTGTCAGTCTGGTCATTCAAGTGAACGAAAGGAAATTGTCAGCATCATATCTACTATCCACCTTCAGTTAAGTGCTTGTGTGTCGGCACTTCAACGGTCATCCACTGACTTTATTACCATATACATAAAATCTTTTATTCTTAAATAACTTTTCCACAAGATACAAATATAAAGAGGGGGAATGATGCAAACACCCCACCCCCACCATTAGTTACCAGTGTCACCCAGTTAGAGAAATACTTAAATATGATTTTATTATAATAGTCCTTTGTATGGACAGAAGATCCATTGTGTTATAAATACTTATGTAAATAAAACCATAAATTTCATTTTGTTGTTGGTCCTGACTCAGAAAATTCTGAATCAGGGCAAATAAATTGTAATCTAGTATATTACATAAAATTCAGCCACAGACTTCCATAAGTTTTCTAATAGAGTGTTAGTTTGTTTGTGGTTGTGGTATTGACCCTGTCTTATATCTATATGTGATAGAATTTAAATGTATTTGTAGTAATTTTAATTACACTACATTACACACTTGTATAACCCTAGACATTATACGTAGCTATCATACATACTAGTCAAGAATAAGTCTGATTGAGGTCATAAGGTGGTAGCAGAAAGGTACCCTGATAACTCAACCCAAAATTTGTTATAATCAGAGACCTTCACAGCTGACCTCATTCAGTACACTAGAAACATTGAAAGATAACATCTATTAACATCAAATCCACCACACGGGTGAAGCATTTAGAGACACATGGAATGTGTAGATTACTCACCATTTTGGTAACTCGTATCATATCACATCATCATCACTTCGCTTTACACAAGCTCATTCTTAATTAACTACTACTTAATTAACTACAATATTAATATCTCATCTGTGTGTTTTGTGTGAATCTTCTTCTTCCATCATCACGTTCTAACCATTACTAACCCTATATGTGTAGATATTTAATTAATAAACCTGTCACGAGTTTCCAGACCACTATCTACAGGCAATCGAGATTTGAATATTGGCTAAATTGTGCGCTTAAAGTTTAGCCAATGGGACGAGAGTTGCCCAGAGCGTGAACTATGACTGTAAACAGTATGCAATAGGAGAGGAGAAAAGTGTAGAATCTGGGAAGCGTTTCCTTCACCAGTATAAGCCAGTCAGAGAAGTTCTTCGGTTAAGGCTAATCCAGTTGCATACTCCAGATTCATATCTTCATGTTGATATCTGTATTATTGTTGTAGGAGCCATATAATTGGAGATAAAGTAGTTTGAAGGCAGTGGAACTAGTCATATGAAGTGTTTTACCGTTTCGGCTGCCCTAGAACAAGATACAAGGAACAGACGTAAGAGAGAGTTAGTAATAACGATAAATTGTAATTGTCAGAGTAGAACTAACTTTTAAAAAGGAAAATCGGATGGATATTAATGGAGTTAGGCCTTACGAAAGTTTTTTTTAACAGCCCCAACTGATAGGAGAATGACAGAAGCTTGGAATGATGGAAGAAACGAGTCATAGAGATAATAGCCAATCAGATCGCTGATCATTTTTGCCGGTAGAAGTTTTGAAAATAATTATAAGGGGAGGCAAATCTGCAGCATTCATTGTCACCGCCATTTTTGAACAGAGAACACAAAACGGTCAGAATCTGCCTCGCAAGTTTTCATTGCCAATTGAAGTGTGTAGACTGCCAGCGTATAAAAACTGTGTGTTTATGATGATTGAGGGTCATAGCGTATCTTGACAATCACCTTGAGAGCAGAGACGAATCTTGGTGTAGTACATAGCGTTGTGTGAGTTGTACAAGCACCCCGTACCTACATCAGAGTGAAGAGTGGGGACCCTAACTGTTGGGCTTCTCCATCTTATATTCCTGCATCAAGACAACGGGCGGATGTGAAAAAGATAAGTCTAATAAGACTGAACTGATCCACGGAGCAGTACCGTACCACACCCTTGCTGAAGTAGTTGTGATGCAAATAGTGATATTTGACATTGATAACACATTGGCCTTTAGTCAAAAAGGACAATTTCAAAATACCTAACAGATAAACACTGGAAGATAAAATCAAGACCTTTCATTAACATTGATTCAGAGGACTAGTGAACTAAGAATAACATTTTAACAAGGGGTCCTCAATAACCAGGAAAATACTTTAGTTTTAAATATTTGCTTTTATTGGATGTATTATAAGTGGTGTAAATATAGGCAACATCATCATTGTGTTTCCTCCATCTTTATTATGAGTTTCCACCAATAAAACAAAACAGATTAATGTACATAATGCAATTAAGAAATTGTAGTACTCTGTTTTGCTTCCGTTATTACAGTTCTGAATTCAGTTCATTGTGAATTTAATTATTTAACCTAGACATAATCCCAGCCCATAAGTAGTCTTCCGAGAGAGGCATCTTAGAGTACTGGTACTGAAGCTTACCAACTCGGCCAGTAATTCTTTACAGCCTGACTTACTTATGAACTCTATACCCTCTTACTCTTGTCTGAGAAGAGAATATTACTTATAAGACCAGACCCTCCTCTGGCACGTATCCTTGTGTCACATGACACACCTTTTCTATAATCGTCATTAAATTATCAACACTCTTGCGACAAAACCCAATAATCGTTTGATCATTATCTAGTTTGTTAATGTATCACTCGTGCTGTCGGTGTTAAATGTATACATATAGGGAAATTTCTACACTCAGATGAGGTTGCGGGCTTTTTCTGTTACGGGATCTAAGGGAAGAATCTAAGGTCGTGGGGAAACAGAACTCTTTCCAGAATTAATCAGAAAACACTGTCCAGTGGAAAGCATTCACATTCCCTTCTTCTTGTCCCTATCTCGAATAGGTCTTTATTCTTTCTTAACGAGCCAATTTCTAGAGACCTTCTACCTAATATCTCACAGGCTATTCCTGGCAAAAACTACTGTCGTAGTTGCCCCAATACTCACCACACGACAATTATAAACATCGTCTTTACTATTATTTGGTGTGACAAGCAAGAACCTGGACAACCTGATGATAGACAACCTCATGATGATAGACAACCTGATGATAGACAACCTCATGATGATAGACAACCTGATGATAGACAACCTGATGATAGACAACCTCATGATAAACATCATCATTATTATCTTTCAGCTCCATGTGGATTAACGGCCTTAAGCAAACCAAGCCTTCCTGCCCAGGTGCTATCCGTTCACAGTTGTCCAGTGTTTCTCCATCTTCGTCGTGCGCTTCTCAAATAACCACAGTTATCTCTCTTATAACGCTGACAGTCCGTCTCAGGTCTCTGTCATCACCAGACAAATTCTCCCTCAACAAGGTTGAAGGTCATACTGTCACCTGCTCCTCTCCTGCAGCCGACAGTTGTGGAGTACATGTTCTACTGTCTGTCCTCCCCACAGCGACACTCATCTGTCTGTCCTCCCCACATGGACACTCATCTGTCTGTCCTCCCCGCATGGACACTCATCTGTCTGTCCTCCCCACATGGACACTCATCTGTCTGTCCTCCCCACATGGACACTTATCTGTCTTCCCCACAGGGACACTCATCTGTCTGTCCTCCCCACAGGGACACTCATCTGTCTGTCCTCCCCGCATGGACACTCATCTGTCTGTCCTCCCCACATGGACACTCATCTGTCTATCCTCCCCACATGGACACTCATCTGTCTGTCCTCCCCGCATGGACACTCATCTTTCTGTCCTCCCCACATGGACACTCATCTGTATGTCTTCCCCACATGGACACTCATCTGTCTGTCCTCCCCACATGGACACTCATCTGTCTGTCCTCCCCGCATGGACACTCATCTGTCTGTCCTCCCCACATGAACACTCATCTGTCTGTCCTCCCAGCATGGACACTCATCTGTCTGTCCTTCCCACATGGACACTCATCTGTCTGTCCTCCCCGCATGGACACTCATCTGTCTGTCCTCCCCACATGGACACTCATCTGTCTGTCCTCCCCGCATGGACACTCATCTGTCTGTCCTCCCCACAGGGACACTCATCTGTCTGTCCTCCCCGCATGGACACTCATCTGTCTGTCCTCCCCACATGGACACTCATCTGTCTGTCCTCCCCACATGGACACTCATCTGTCTTTTCAATTTTCAGTTGCCTGCACTGGCCGGGTCTCAGTCTGAAACTACATTACTACAGTCAGTAACCCAGACTCCTTTCCGTTTTCTCTGGATATTCATACACCTCATTACAAGACGACCTTCTTCTGTTTTGAATGGCTGAGTTGAATTATTAAATTAGTATTTGTTGACATGATGTCCAATCTGATGAGTGGTTAGAGGGTTTGCCTCTTGTGGCAAAGTTAGTAGGTTCCAAGTTCGAAATCTGGTAACTTTCACACTTCAGTCTACCAAGTTGTAAAACTTGGCTATGCTCTTGAGTTAGTGGCCACACTGGCAGTGAGGAAGTAAACAGGACACCCCACTATGAGACTACCTTTACACTTTTCACCTATAAAAAGAAAAAAGCGTACCGTCTATTTACGTCCACGAAGAAAAAAAAAAACAGTCTAATTTACGTTGACGGGGAAAAGTACCGTATAATCTACGCACATGAAAAAAAAAAGTCTTCTTTAGTCAACGAAGGATGAAAAATTTTAGTCTACGAGGAAACATTACTAATGTCAAAAGTCAGTGCAGTGACTTATCAACTGTCACCTGGACTCAAACTTTGGAATATCACCTTTGGAAACTAAAAGAATAATAATAATAATAATACTAATAGCCCCTTCAGTCACAACTATGGGAATGCGCCCCTGAGGTGACAGACCCTAGCTGCTTTTTTTCTTTGTGTTCCTTACGACGTTTTCTCGCGAGGGCGTCTTTTCGCCCAATCTGAGAGCATCGCCACTTTGTGGGATCGGCAGCTTTATCCTCACAGGTTGAAACCAAAAGAATACAATTGATAAAAAAGTAAATTCTTACCAACTCTTTCTTATCGGTGTCAAACATGGTCCCTGATTAGAGCATAGGACAGGAAAGTTACATCGTATGGGATGAAATACTTAAGAGCCGTAAGTTGAACAAAACGACAGAATAAGGAACGACGACATTTGAAAAATGGTAGGTATTACATCCTGTATCATATACCGAGAGACAGAAAATAACGTGGTGTGGGTCATCTTATGAGAATGGAACCTAGTCCGTTACTACTGCGTGCCTGCAATAGTAGAAGGTAGGGTTCTAGAGCTCGAGGAAGACCAGTAGGCAGATGGGTAGATAAACTTCATGGCAACAAGTGGACAACAAAAGTGAGAAATTAGGTAGAAAAAAGTAGTCTAATTTACGCTCACGAGGAAAAAGGACTAATTTACCCTAAAGAGGAAAAATATCTAGTTTACGCCCACGAGGAAAAATTGCAGTTTAATTTACGTTAACGACAAAAAAGAACAGTATAGTTTATGCTAACGAGAAAAAAAAGTATAGTTTACGCCAACAATGACAGTGTAATTTACGCTAACGAGAAAAAAAGTCGTATTTACGCCCACGAGGAAAAAAGGCAGTATATTTTACGCTGACCATCAAATATGCGCCCACGAGGACAAAGAAATGTCAACTAATACAGAAAAAAAGAAATATAAGCAAATTTACTGAATAAGAATAGACAAGAAAAAGTAAGTAATAACGAAACTGTTAGAAGTAAAGAAACACAAGCAGAGTGAGGAAAGGAGAGATCGTACAGGCAAAACATGGAGTTTGTGATCGGTGTGATGAATTTACCGTGATACAACGTTAAAATATCTCCAATTATAAAGATAACATGTAGGGATAAAATGATACGAGGATACATTCTCGCCGATGCCCGCGTTTCCTACCGCCATTGAAACTAACTAGTTAGACATGCAGACGAAACGGTACCCTTTTAGACGGGATAGAAACGGAGATAAAAATCATTATGACGGTCTGAACACGTGTTTGAATCTAAAAAGGCAAAAAGACGCAATTTGTAGTTTAAAGAAAAAAACCACGCCACTAGTTGACACAATGTAAGGAAATGGACAGAAAAGACCTTAGCTCTTGTTAGAAACAGTCGTATCTTAGACGTTTTACCGTAATTGGTTGTTTTGTTCGAATATAGCGGCAAATGTCATACCCAAAGGTTCAAAACAAATTTCAAAAACTAACCTTGAGAAAAGTAGGTTTTTCTTTAATAATAAAGCTATGAAAATAAAACCTAGCTAGTTTGATAGCCCATCTTAAGCTGACAAATAATATACTTTTAATTATACAGACGGACAGATAACAAGGAAGATATTGACCAAAGACCGTATTGTTCCAATCAGACTAGCGAACAGTATTGTTGTGCATACTTTCACTAAATTCACATTTTTGCGTCCTTGAGACAGAAAAATGCAAAAATCAAACTGCAATGAACTAGCGGGGCAAACTCGGTAGATAGTGGCTAAAAATAACTTAGGAGGCAGGTTTGTGCAGTTTTACATGTAGTAGTCCAAAACAACAAGTGAAATTGGGGAAAAGCCAAAATGTGACCGACGTACATTTGAAAAATTGAGATGTACTTTTGACTTTATTTTCAAAATTTAAATTGAAAAGCTTGGTCTTCCGATCTGATTGGCCAACGCATTTTTATATTAGCGAGATAGAGACGCACATTTGTGCCATTCGATAGAAGTCTGTCCTGTAACACAGTTCTTAACTGCTAGTGGTATTTTCCAGGAAATAATACATAAAATTCAGTGGGACGCCATACTCTAGCCAGCAGCTCAGCTGAGTTTTGCTAGTATTAAGTACTGTGTTCTCACTTCTGAATTGTGGTAAGGATAAAAGCATTTATCTTGTTTATTTTAATATTTTGAGTGATTGATACTGCCATATCATGAAAAATGATTACGACAAGTAAGTGCTTGCTCTAGGTCCCCAGCCACAGTTCAGGGTCTAGAGACAAACAAATAATATATGGACACCTAACTAAGACTATGGAAGGCGGATCTATTATTGAGATCAGTGGGAACATATCACCTATCTTATTGAATGAAAGAGGAAACTATTGAATATATCTCAGATGCAATGCAGTCTTGGGGAACTGGTACTATTTGAAAACAACTGGGTAAGATGTGCTATGTTGGTCAGAGAGATCTGACCCAGTCTGTGTAATGTTGTTGTGTGGTGTTGTGTATAAGAGTGGCGCAGTAGATAGAGTACTGACACATGGCACAAAATTTTGTTTCAGAAGTTTCTGTTTTGGCACTAAAGTGGTGCCAAATGCTTTTGTAAGAGTACACAAGCGGATGTCTGTGCCGCCTAACATTGGTGTCTGTGCAGCCTAATATTTTACTCCAGCTACGGAGAGGAGTGGGCCACAAGAATCCTATACCAGATCGTCTCAGGCGAGATAAGTGAAAACCTGGCCTGCTGGAGATTCACAACTATTCCACCATCAAATAAAGAAATAACTATTGAGAAATATAATATTTAACTTCCATTCCATAAGTCAACGGACAATGATTTTGGTAGTCACAGATTGGGCGTGATGACGCCACTCCAACGAAACATCCAGTGCTAGTTCTCCCAAAGACATTATAGATAATAGTAATATTAACCATTCTTATAATATACTTATGTACACAAATTCCATTTGATTTTATGCCATATATATATATATATATATATATATATATATATATATATATATATATATATATATATATATATATATATATATATATATATATATATGCATTTCATTGATAAATCCATACCATTTCATATGTTCTGACCAAAATAAAAATTGGTTCAGAACTAATAAATTTAAAAAGATTTTAAAACTTAAACTATAACAGCCAGAGTTAGTTCAGTGTATTGTAGAGTTTATTATTATTATTAGACTTATTGATTACATGTGTGTGTCTGTATATTACATTAACTACACATTACATTTCAGTACCCTAGACTTTTTAACGTAGCTAACATTCATAATAGTCTAATAAGTCTGTTTGAGGTCGTAAGTGGTAGCAGAAAGGCCTCCTGTAATTCACATAAACTTTTATCTCAGGAGCCTTCACAGCTGACCTCATACAGTACACTAGGTAACATAACAATCATACAATAACATCAAAAACCACTACAATCGGGAACTCATACACAGCGTTACTACAGGAGCTAATCTGAGCATTTGAAGTTTCCCTTCCATCAGACCAGTATTCCAGCCCCTTAACCTTCTTTAGACGATGAGGTATGAGCCTACTCGAGTCATAACATACGAAACGTCACCAGCCTGTTAGGTTTTTCTACCTGCGCAACAGAATTTGAGATAGACTGCATGGAAACTATACAAAACATGATGGGAGAAAAGCAAATAATTTATAACGCCTGGAAACTATATTTATTTCTGTCTCTCTTTCTCTCTCTTCTTTAGCTTCTTTCCCCTGAAAAAGGGAAGGTGAAGGATCCCGTTACACGCCTATTGAGGCATATAGGGAATACGGTGTTAGGCCCGTATTTTCTTGACCATCAGCACACTAGGGGTGATGTGGTAAGCATCACGCCGGCCGCCTTAACCTTCCTAGAGTTCGTCTGCTACCCAATTCATGAGGCTGGGTCGACCCAGACCATTTGCGGTCTAAAAAATCCCCCCTCAAATGGGGATCGAACCATGGACCACCGAGCTAGGAAGCAAGTGCACTTACCACTGGGCTACCGCGGCTGCCTTTCCCCTGAGGCTACTCTGTTTTCCCCTGAAGCTACTCGTTTTTATCCTATATACTTTAGGCTATATATTTGTTTTGAAGAATATTTGTGTACCAGTACCTATTAAATAATAGATACACAATTTGTATCCGCACTTATCTGTTTTTGTATTAGATGTGGGACCTCAAGACGCAGCAATAGAGACTGCAGTCAGCGACTCATAGCTTGACTGCCTGCGTCAGGACCAGCGAACCAGAGCTGGTCAAGACCGCACTCCACCTCCACGTGGTGCTCCTGGAAACAGTCTGCAGCTGTGCAGTTTGGCTGAGCGAGTGTGGATCGAAATGGGAAGGCAAACCCGGTCCTAAAAAATGCCGTGCAGAAGTCGGATGTGTCGACCGAAAGGTGCAGATATCACAGCTTAGGCGTAAACAGACACAACGCAACCATCGTCCTTTTCAGGACGAACGAAGAAGAAGAAGAAGAAGTATTAGATGTGAACTGTTTTCGTCTGACATTGTACGCAGCGTCGGCGTCACTAGCAGTCCATTTCAGAACTAGCCTTTATCAGGGCAACATCACGCTACCAGATAGATAAATATAAAGATTTAAAAAAAAAGAATGGTCTAGAAACAGTTTACAAATTAATAGTAACAGGAAACACGTGACGTTTCGGCGTTCACTCTTCGTCAGCCACAGTTGCGAACAGGCGACAAAAACAAGAAATATAGACAGGTCAAAAGAAAAATATACTACTCGTCAAAAGTCAAGGGCCACCCTATTATTTTCAATAAACTTTTATATAAGCGCATAGAATGATTAAATGAAGGAAGTTTTTAGTAAAAGTGGGTGCAATATCTTCCTCTGACAGTCCTCTATGCACGTTAAGCATAAAAACAACTCACCAACAACCATGGTGATCACATGCAATTTGGTTTGCTGACCATAAATTCACATTTTAAATCTGTTTTTTCAAACTTCCGTACAACCAAACAGGTGAAGTAATCGTGCTGATTGACATTCCACTTGCAATGGCGACTTTTCGTGAACAGAGTTCACTCTTAATTTGTTTTACAATCAGCAGACTTAGGGTAGTTTCATCACTTGCAAAAACCATGCCACCGAGAAGAAGTCTTGACACCTTACAAAGAATAAAGGCTATAGCTTGGGTTGAAAGTGGTTTATCTGTCCGTGAGGTTACTAGACGGCTTGCAGTGTCACACTCTACTATCCAAAGAATTTTGGAGAGATTTCAGGCCACAGGAAATTTGGAGGATCGCCACCGGCCAGGTCGCCCTAGATGCACAAATAGACATGGTGACCGGTACCTCTTGTTGTCAGCCCTGCGCCATCGAACAGTGACTTGTTCCACTCTAAGATGTCAGCTGAGACAAACTGTAAACGTTAATGTCAGTCAAAGCACCATTCGCAGACGTTTACATGAATTTGGACTGGCTGCTCGACGTCCTGCAGTCAGAATCCCTCTTACTCCTGCTCATCGCAGAGCCCGTGTTGCTTGGGTCGCGAGCACATCCGATGGACAAGGCAACAATGGAGTCAAATTCTCTTCACTGATGAATCTCGCTTCACTGTGTCATTCAATGATGGCAGGATTTTAGTTTGGAGATGACCAGGAGAGCAATTTACTGATGACACAATTCGAGAGGTGGATCGTTATGGTAGGGGTTCTGTCATGGGCTGGGGAGGCTTCTACAGACACGGCAGGACCCCACTCTACATCATCCAAGGCAACTTGACCGACCCAAGATACCAGAACGAAATCTTGAGACCAATTGTTCAGCCTGCTCTGGAGGCCATAGGTGGTAATGCCATCCTCCAAGATGATAACGCTCGACCCCATCGAGCTCGTGTGGTGAATGAGTTTATTCAGCAACATGGGATCATCAGGATGGCGTGGCCAGCTCATTCACCTGACCTTTCTCCGATTGAGCACCTCTGGGATGTCCTTAATCGAAGATTGTCAACAAATCACCCCCTGCCAATGGATGTTGCACAGCTGACTGCATTTCTGCTTCAGGAATGGCAAGCTGTTCCTCAGGATACTCTTCGGACCCTTGTGGACTCGATGCGTGCTGAATTGCGTTTGAATGTATCTTTCCATTTCTTTACGTGACATGTCAATTTGGTATTCAATAAATGTCGTTTTGACTGATACCAATTACGTTTATATCAGATTTGTTTTATGGTTTCAACCAAGGTTTTTCTAAGTGGCCCTTGACTTTTGACGAGTAGTATACTTTAAACACTGTTACCATGTAACAGGATGAGAAACAAAGATAAGAAGATCGACACAGACAGATGAAAAAGTAAACAACACAGGTGATGCGTGGGAAAAGTACAACAAATAAGGAAGTGAAAATACAAAACCAGAAAGAAATATCAATACAAGAAATTAAAAATTCAACGAAAATGAAAAGCAGAAAATGAAATAACAAAACAATATTACAAAATTGTGTTAAAAGAATCCTGCTATAAGGTCAGTAGACGGAATAAATGGCTGTCCTAGTCTCGTAGATGAGCAGAAGTGGAGGTGATGACGTATAAGGGTGATGACGTAAAAGATAGTGTCATGAAATAGACACAATTAAGACACGAAACGAAAAAGCGGAAAGATACTATTAGTATTTATCAATGCCGCAAGCGCTAAAATACTTTACAAGACTAGCCCCTTTTTAGGGCTTCTCCATGTTAGCTGATAGACAATAGTAGTCCTTTTTAGTGCTTAATATTTATAAACATTGTAGTAGAGTTGGCAGAGTTCACTTATTTTTGAGTGGCAACTGCGCTGTGATAGAACCAACGGACTTCGGTCTAGGTTGAAAGGTAAGTGCCTCGACAAAAATGCAGGCAACCATCTCAAAGAAAAAATAATATGCCCTTTATAATATGGAACGTAGTATAATAAAATGGCGTTTCGGTTGGGTTGGGGATATACCTCCAAGAGGGTATCAGAGGTGGTTGTTCGTCCATCACGGGTGATGAAGACCACTCTGTTCATCCAATTATTTAAGAATATGTTAGGTTAGTCTATGGGTACGAAGGTGACTGAAGAGCCCGATGCAGGCCTGGAAAGATCTTGGACAGTGTGGGCAGGGAATGTTTGCTTCATGTGAAGGTTTTATTTCACGGTCCTTTCTAGCTTGTCTCCGCTGTTCTGCTGCTGCTCTTCTGGATGATTCGCATGCTGCTGCACCTTTACGAAGAGATGTGCGCCAAGCAGTTCGGTCTTGCGCAGCAGCTTCCCATGTGTCTGGGTTTATGTCAAAGGTTTTCAATGACGTCTTTAACGTGTCTTTGAAGCGCTTCTTTTGGCCACCATGGGAGCGTTTACCCTTCTGCATCTCACCATAAAAGAGTATCTTTGGCAGTCGATGGTCTGGCATGCGGACTACATGACCTGCCCAGCGAATTTGTGACTGCATCAGAATAGTATCAATACTAGGGATACCAGCTCTGTCAAGAACGGCGGTATCCGGGATCTTGTCTTGCCATTTGATGTTCATTATCTTCCTGAGACAGACTGTATGAAAGTGGTTTAGCTTCTTTACGTGGCGCCTGTATACAGTCCATGTTTCACATGCATATAGCAGCACTGGAAGCACCGCAGCTCTGTATACCTTCAGCTTTGTATGTAGACTAATGCCACTTCGATGCCAAACGTTGGTGTATAGTCTGCCAAATGTGCTGCTGGCTTTGGAGATCCTGGTGTTCACCTCATCATCAATGACAATGTTCTGGGATAGTGTGCTACCAAGGTATGTGAATCTGTTCACAACATTCAGTTTCTCACCATTAACCTTGATGACTGGCTCAGTATAAACTGTGCCAGGAGCTGGTTGGTACATGATTTCTGTTTTCTTCGTGTTGATGGTAAGCCCAAAGTTGGCGCAGGCTTCGGAGAATCTATCCACACTATGCTGCAGATCAGCCTCTGAGAAGGAATTGAGGGCACAATCATCAGCAAACAGAAGATCTCTGATGGTGTGTGATTTGACCTTGGTTTTTGCTTGAAGCCTCCTAAGGTTAAACAATTTTCCATCAATACGATAACTAATGTCGATTCCTGTGTCCCCGTCTCTAAAAGCATCAGTCAGCATAGCAGAAAACATGATACTGAACAGAGTCGGTGCAAGTACGCACCCTTGTTTAACTCCATTTGAGACGGGGAAAGGCTCTGATAGCTCACCGTTTTCCTGAACTCTAGCCTGCATTCCATCATGCAGTTGCTGCACTATTGTGATAAATTTCTTTGGGCAGCCGTATTTTGCCATGATCTTCCATAGACCCTCTCTACTGACCGTGTCGAACGCCTTTGTCAAGTCGATGAAAGCTGTGTACAGGTCACAGTGCTGTTCTTGGCATTTTTCTTGTAGCTGTCTTGCAGCGAACACCATATCTGTGGTTCCACGTTCTTTCCGGAATCCACACTGACTTTCAGGTAAAAGACCTTTGTCAAGATGAGCCGTAAGGCGATTCAAAAGGATTCTGGCGAATATCTTCCCAGCGATTGATAAAAGAGAGATGCCTCGATGATTGTTGCAGTCTTGGCGATTACCTTTACGTTTATATAGATGTATAATTGAGGCATCTTTGAGATCGTGTGGGATGGTTTCACTCTGCCACATTTGCTGGAAGATCATATGAAGTTTCTCTATCAGAACTGCACCGCCATCTTTATAAACCTCAACAGGAATTGAATCGGAGCCAGGGGCCTTTCCACTAGACAGTTGACGAATCGCTTTTTTAGTTTCCTCCAGAGTTGGTACATCATCTAATGCTTCATTTATAGGAATTTGGGGCAGGCGGATGATGGCTTCGTCGTTAATAGATGATGGCTGGTTCAAGATATTATTAAAATGTTCAGCCCAGCGTTGGAGCTCATCTGCTTTATTACTCAGCCATGAATCCCGCATCTGGCGTAGTTTATGTTGGACGATTCTACGCATGTTGTTGAAAGCGTCTTTCTTGGATGTAGATTTTGGATCATTTAAATATGCTTTATGGAGATGGTGTTTCTCAGCCAACATCTGCTTTATATCATCTGAGTTCTCATCAAACCAGTCATTTTGTTTCTTGATGGAAGGACCCAGGACCTCTGTAGCAGTGTTGTAGATCTGCTCACTTAGGGCTGCCCAATTTGTTTCCACACTTTGGCCGTCTAGCGAGATAGATTTGAGACGGTCTTCTAAGGTGTCAGTAAATGACTGTTTGATTGTTGTCTTCTTTAGTTTGGTGACATCCAGCCTCTTTTGAGTTTTCTTCCCCTGAGGGCGCCTGGCTGGTTGGATACGAACTTTAAGTTTAGATACAATGAGGCGATGATCAGTCCAGCATTCGGCACCACACATGGACTTGGTCACCCGGACATCTTGCCTGTCCTTCTTCCTAACAATTACATAGTCAATTAGGTGCCAATGCTTTGAGCGAGGGTGCATCCAGGAGGTCCTGTTGCGGGTAGGAAGTCGAAAAATGGTGTTGGTGACAAGGAGGTCATGTTCTGCGCAAGTCTGGAGGAGACGAAGTCCATTACTGTTACAGCGACCCACGCCGTACCTACCAATAGTGCCATTCCAGGAGATGTTATCTGAGCCTACTCTTGCATTAAAGTCACCAAGAATGATGAGCTTATCTGCTTTAGGAACTGATGCAATGACTGCATGTAGTTCTTCGTAAAACTTATCCTTGACATCATCCTGGTTTGTCATAGTTGGTGCATACGCGCTAATGATGGTGGCATGTTTTCTTCCATAGAACAGAGGGATCTTGACCGTCATGAGTCGGTCATTTATTCCCTTTGGGGGCCCCGCTAACTTGCTGACAATTGCTGTTTTGATTGCAAATCCAACCCCTGCTTCTCGTCTTTCTTCAGTTCCTCTTCCGCTCCAAAAGAATGTATAACCTGCACCCTTTTCGCAAAGTTGGCCCTCGCCTGCAAGTCGAGTTTCACTCAGTGCTGCTATGTCAATGTTGTACCTGGCCAGTTCTCTCCCAATCAGGGCAGTTCGTCTCTCAGGTCTGTTTGCATTAAAGTCTTTGTCAAGTAAAGTGCGCACATTCCATGCGCCTAGAATGAGGGGGAAAAATCTGTCCTTTCTTTTTCTTATATGTCGTCCGCCGAAGTAGGGTACCCACCAACCGCGGTAAGCTGGTTAGGTAATGGTGAAGCAGGCAATGTTTAGGGCACCTTTTCTAGCCCCTTCCTCATGCCATGGAGGTGAGCAGTGCTTTCCTAAAGAGGGCTGCTCAGACACTCAGGGGGCTGCCGAATCCCACTGCTGCTCCGATCAGTGGAAGACGACCATATGGCCTGAGCCGCCTGTGTGTAGGTCTGCGACTACGACTGCCAGCGTACCCACGCCTGCCGCTTCGCCGCTCGCCCATCGCCACAGGACTTGTTGTGAGTGGATGGATGAATGGATGAATGGATGAAAGAGTGACTTGCGCGGTGATTTGGATTAAAGTGAGGAAGAGTTGCGCAATTCGTCGACCTCACTCTCTCGCCTGGGTCCATCTCAATCCAGTGGCAAGACAAGTCAAGACGACTGGAGATGAAGTCAGGTGCAGTGGATGACCAGGGCTTTCTACGTGCCTCGCCGTGCTCCTTACGCTCCACAGCGCGTTGCTGGTAATCGCCGTCATGCCCGTTGAACCAACAGGTGGTTTCTTCCGCGCAGTCTATCGAATCCAGTCTTCGCATGCATGGGTAGGCAGACCCTAACTCACCGAAGGTTTATAACCATTCGGCTACCCTCACCTAGTTTAGCCGGCCTGTCAAAGCCGTTGTCCGGGGGTGGCCGCTGTCGCATGCTGACAGCTACGAGGAGCCACAGGTGAGAGCTGGATGCCAGGTTTGGACCAAAGGTGGCTGAGCTGCCCTAAAAAGGGCATGACAGCTCCTTCACCAGAGGTACTACCAATACCTGACTTCCCAACACCCCCGTATCAGAGGTACGGGAAAGCGGAAAACACACGGAGAAGAGAATTGGAGAGAGTAATCAAAAAGATGAGAAAGACATGAAAGATGTTCCTTAAATAGGAGTTCTGCCTCTTATTTGCAGGCACGTGCCGTTTAGCCTAGACACAGAAACCATCGGTTACAGTAGGGCGCATGTACAAATTTAGAGTACCGTGTGGTCAAGACTTTAGCTGATGGCACTTGACAGGAGATATTTATCATGTTTTATAACTAAATTTGTCCTCCTTTAGGTGAGGCGCACTCCGTTCAACCTAGACAATGGGTCCGTCGGTTATATTAAGGCGCATGTTAAAAAATTAAGGACCTTGTGGCCAGGAATGTATAATTGACTCAACTGTATGATGGATTAACAATAGTGTAAATGCCAAGTTAGATTATTCATTAATAAAGTGACCAATAAATAGTAACCTTTAACCTTTATGTAATTTGCCCTGCGCAGTTCCCTGGGGGTCTCTGATAAGATAAAGAAAGAAAAGAACTACTGCTCACTCAGGCATGTCGTACAAGGCAACTAATAGGAGGTTGTGCATCAGGCTGGTAACCTCGTAATGTATAACAAATTACTAAAGAAACCACTGCTGCAGGATCATGTGAGTGCTTGCTGCAGGTTTCCTGCAAGGGGGGACCAGCTACAATTATAGCTCCATGCCCCATAAGCAGTAAAGAGGAAGTGATTTTGATATGTACTTTTAATCCGTCAACTCATTTACATAATAGTCGGTTTCAAAGGAAATGGTGCTTCGATTGCACGTATGGGCACTACGCCATTGGGTGGTGCTAAGGTAGGGTTTCTTAACCTGTTTGGGGGTCTGTGAGTAGATTTTATGGGGTCCGTAGACATAACTAAAATTAAAAATGTAACATTTTAAATTATGCTTTTATGAACATTTTTTTCCTCTCCAAGAAAGGATCCACAGACTTCATCGGAATATCAAAGGTGTGCTTAGTCTTTATAGGACCATCAAAGATGTCCATGGCCTTTAGAGGACCATCAAAGGTGTCCATTGCCTTTATAGGACTATCAAATGTGTGCACAGCCTTTATATGACCATGACAGGTGTGCATAGCCTATATAGGACCATCAAAGGGGTTCATAGACTGCATTGGACAGTCAAAGGGGTTCAATGCTTTCATCAGACAATCAAAGGGGTCCATAACTTCCATCCGACAATCAAAGAGGTCCATAACTTTCATCAGACAGTCCAAAGGGATCTATAACTTTCATCGAACAATCAAAGGGGTCCATAACATTCACCAAACAATCAAAGGGGTCCATACTTTCATCAAACAATCAAAGAGGTCCATAACTTTCATCAGACAGTCCAAAGGGATCCATAACGTTCATCGAACAATCACAGGGATCCATAACATTCACCGAACAATCAAAGAGGTCCATAACTTTCATCAGACAGTCCAAAGGGATCTATAACTTTCATCGAACAATCACAGGGGTCCATAACATGCACCGAACAATCAAAGAGGTCCATAACTATCATCAGACAGTCAAAGGGGTCCATAACCTACATCGGACAATCAAAGGGGCCCATTGCACACACACACACACACACACACACACAGAGCATAAGAAGCCCTGCCCTAAAGGAAGAAATTGATCTTTCTGTAACAGAATGACTTCGAAAGTTTTCTTTTCCTGTGCTATCCCGTAATTCATTTTGTGCTCTACACTTTCTATTTTCCTACCTCGGGCAATAGTTGGTATTTTCGAGTCATTTTTTACACTTCTTCCTGTAATAATTCGTCATGTTAGTTTGCATAACCATCCTAGCTGAGAGTTGATGCAGGTAAGACCAGATTGGCCGCCAGTCAATTTCGTGTAGTGACACCCGGTGTTTGTGTTTTTGCACATGGAGCGCCGGTCATATGACAGCCACACCTGAAGACGACGGAAATGTTGAAATCGATTCCGGACAAAATTGTTACGAAGACATTATTTGTGAAAATTTAGGAAGTTGTGAAAGTAAACATTACCGATAATCGACGGAAATAACAATTCCTTATATGAAAGGTGAATTTTTTTTTTTAAATCACGCTGAATTTTCCTATGATGAAATTGTTGCGATAAACTCCATCATAACACACATGATTGAATACAATTGGGTGGGCGATTCTAGATTGTATAAACAACACTTCTGATTGCAGCCGGGTCAGATAGTAACAACCACGTATGTGGGAAGAAAGTTGCAATATAATCTGACACTTTCGCCGGTTTAGAGCACTGTGAAATTCACATCGTCAAGAAGACAGCCAGCTAGCCAGATTAAGGAATAGGATCAGAATTCCATTTATCGGATCGGAACTTGCTTGAGCATCTTCTGGACTTATATCCCAGGAACACTCTACCTACATTAACACGGAAAGCTGGAATCCTAGGAATCTGAAAAACAAAGGCATAGTGGGAGTCTATTGTAAAGTAATACTCCAGACCGCGTGTAAGAGGCATCTTAAACACGTTGCTTTAACTATTTCTCTGAGCCAGGAGTCAGTATTCCCAAGAGATTTTGGAGTGAGTTGTACATTTTAAATTCTATATTTTGTATTTATTAGCTTGTAAAAATTGCAATTGGATGTCCAAGTCGTTTGAGGCTGGCAACCTAAATATTTAGAATGATGGTTTTATGAACCACCAAAGCAAGAGCTGGTGACTGCTTTATACGGGTTTCTCATACAGACCCAAAAGCAGAGGTAGTCCCAAGATCCAAGTGGAGCAGGGAGTGGATGATGATAGAACTGATGTACATACTTATAATATTATTCACCTTTTCAACCAGTGCAAATGTAAAGTTATTAAATATAAATGTAATGACTGTTTTCCGCTGACTGGGATTAATATTAATGATCGGAGAGGGTAAAATTCTGAGGTAAATGGGATGGTGGAATGAAAAAGGAGGGGGGGGGGACATGATTGTGTGTCAGGAAACCCAATAGTCAGGAGGGTATTTGTTCCTCTTCTTTCATTATACTAGTTGGTGGTACCAGCTGAGGATGCTATCTCTGGAAAAAAGTATGTGGTATCTTCTTCGTTCGTCGTGAAAAGGGCGTTGGCTGTATGTGGTATAAGTGGCCTGCTGTTAACGCTAGAGACCATCATCAGACTGGTCTTGAAGATGCTGGACCAGCTTCGCGATTACTCCCTGATATTTCTTGGACCGTGTCACAACCTCCAGACGTGACTAGTGACTAGAATGAATCAGTCCACTATCTGTTAAAAACCAAACATCGGCTGGAGCAGAAACCAACAAACTTACTGGGAGCTAAGTACAAACTTAATAGCTTCCAAGTGAGCTTTCAGACAATTCCCTTAATATCCACAGCATCACCCTGTGATGATTACCTTTTTTTAAAAGAGTTATTCACTTTACATTGTTAAATATAATTAATTATTAAATTTGTTATTTGTATATATACAGATTTATAGTTGATTTATTCCGTTTGAGTGTACTGCACCCGTAGGTCTCGGTCTCCTTAAATGGGTCGGAGTGGCTAAGAGGTATGGCGTCCACCTCGAGTTCTAGAGGTACCAGGTTCGATTCCCAGTTGAGGAAATGTAATTTATGGAAATTTTTTTTCTGAACCACTGGTCCTAATGATGTCATACTCCCCCCTGGTCTCCTGGCTAGTGTGATCGGATGCCTAGCCTTCTCGGATAAGAGCGAGATAATAGAAGGTCCCGTGTGCAAGTTGCGCACGTTAAAAAATCCCTCGGCATTTGGAAATCGTAAAGAGTAGCTCTATCATGCCGCTGCCCTGGCAAAAATTTAAAAATTAGAAACCTACCCACCATAAAAATATTTATAGAATGTGTGATTCCTATAAACACAAACTGGGATTTTCGCCGGTGCTACGGAGTTCGTGCAATGTTCTGAGATCCTCCTTGTGTGATCTAAGGGAGGAGATCGGAGCACTGATGGAGTAGTCCGTGTGCAATGAAGATAATCCTTCAAACCAAACCAAACCAAACCAGACCACTCTAAATACATTTAAAACAGCACTACTAAATTAAGATTTCACTGGGGGCTTGAACGAGCTAAATCATACCAAATATATCTTCACAAAAGTTGTCGGGCAGATAATAAGTTAATTGTGTTAAGACACATTCAGCTTTGTTCTGGATTTCTGAATATCTTCTGAAGACTACCTCAAGGTAAAAGCATCATCATCCTTCTATTTGCATCTCTGCCAAGAGTAATCTTGTGAAAAGATAGATATATTTGAAGACCCACATTAGATACTCTAGGTTTTGGCCATTGCTGGACCATCACTGCAGAGCAAAGGGGAGGCAACCCGTGACACTTTCAATTATTCATAAGAGATATATGATAAACAGGATAGTCGCCACTGCAGCAGCTGACATTTATATCAGTCGCCACATACATTCAGTTTCCTGTCACCAACATTCACTGTCCCTATCACAATTATTTGCTTGTTTAAAAGTAATTAACTCATATCTTTTCGTTTATGGGGTTTCGGAATAGTAAAATGAACGAATGAATTAGTGGCAGATTTGCTGGTGTCACGTGTTTATCTTGTTTCCCGGGTAGCTGCGTGCAGACAACATATCACACGCACACACAAAATGATAAGGCTACTGCTACCTCAGGTAAGAAGAAACTAATCTAAAGAAGTACAGTGGGACTGGCAACCTCGTCATTTCTCATCATTTTCACTTCCGTCTTCAGTTTTCTTCTCTATGTGGTTTTTGGTCTACCTCTGCCTCTCTTTCCCTGAGGATTCCAGAATAAGGTCTGCCTTGTAATGCTATCAACAGGTTTCATCAATGTGTGTCCTTTTGATTTTTTTGTATTCTTATTTTGATATCATTGTCTATCCCTCCATCTATGTCTATATTGCTGTCAAGATATGTGTAAGATTCTACATCTTTTAGTTGTGTTTCTTCTTGTTTGACCTTGTTATCATTTTTGGCATTATCGTTGTCTTTTCTCTGCGTATTTTCAGACCCATATGTCTTCAGCTGTGATACAAATTACCAAGACCAAAGTACGTTATGTAAATCTATTATAAGAAATCACTAACAGGAAAATGTGATACATTTTTATCAATCTATTTTTAGCTGTAAGTAATAACCAATTAAAACATTCAGTATCTACAGTTCCATTCACGAATCTTACTTAATTTTCCAGCAGGGTTTAATTAACTTTCGCCACTAGAAATGTCTGTATGGTGGAGAAGTGTTTTCTTTTTTTTTTTTTTTTTTTGCGTGCGGGTGTCACAGGATGCATTTACTGCGACCTCTTCTCGATCTCTCTTTCACTCCGACAGTACTCATTTTAAACTGTTGTACTGACTAATTGCGTGCTGTTCCATGGTCAGCACTTTTTCTTTCTCTGCAATGTAGCAGATATTTTGTACTTTCATTCTTACACTCCTTTTAGTAATAATTCGCCTTGTCTGTTTACCTGCCCGTCCCTGCTGAGATAGTAGACAGGTGATGCAATATTGACACGGCAGTCATGTTGGTAAATTCTCGTGTACCAAACGTTGGCCGCGACAGATTAACACTAAAATCGCCCCAGCGTATTTGTTTAATCGCTGATTAGGCAAGGTGGTAAAGAGACGGACTGTGTGTGCTCAAGCAACAGACAACGAGATTACTCGTCTGTGAGACACCTTATGGACATACATAAATGACATAATCGTTTCCTGTCCAACTGTCACGAAGACATTACTTTATATGAAAGTGATAAGTCGTTACATGTGACACACATTGCCGTATGAGTTTACAGATGTGTTGGTGAGTCTGCTGGCCAGGCAATCGGATGTTTTCTTACCATATATGGGAGAGATGACCTCTGCATCATGCACATAATTTTTCCATGCCGGTAATAATTTAAAATTTCCCCACACGACACGCATGTTTGAAAACGACTGGCGCTTTCTTAGCATCATAACAAACCAAATGCAAGGGCAGAATTGCAATATAATCTGATAATTTTTGCAAGTCTAGTTCACTGTGAGAAATCGCTTGCCAAGACTACAATCAGACCTTGCCAGAAGTTAAAATTCAGAATTCCATTTATCAGGCCGGACTTTTATTGAAGTGTTTTGTAAGGACTTACACAGCCCAGGAAAAACTCTACCATTTTAATAAGGAACCGGAATTTGAGGAAACTGAAACACACGGAGTAATAGTGGGAATTAATGTTAAATGTAACGACCCCAAGAACACGTGTAAGAGGCAAAGTGCCTTTATTCATCTGAGCGAAAAGTCTGTGAGCCAGGATTGGCGTAAGTTGTGCACTTTACATTTTATATTTATTCATTACTAACATGTGAACTAATATGTATATATTGCCATGTGAATATTAATATGTGAAAATCGCTATTGGATGTCCAAGTCATTTGAGGCTGGCAACCTCAGCATATAGAATGATGATTTGATGAACCACCACTGCAAGGGTTGGTGACTGCTTTATCGCTAGTTTCTTAAAGAGAACTAAAAGCATAAGTAGTCCCAAGTTTCACATGGAGCAGGAAGGGAAAGATGAAAGAAATGATGTACATTCTAAGTATAATATTTACATGTTTAAACCAATGTAAATGTCTATGTAAACATATTCACTTTAAAATTAATGAAAGTTTCAAACAGTTCAACAAGTAAAGATATAAATGAAAACATATTCAATTTATATTTTGAACACTTTTCAATCAGTGGAGATGTAAATGTAAACATATTCTATCTGTACTATTAACCTTTTCATTTAAATGTAAAATAAAGATGAAGCTATTAAATTTAAATGTAAAGGAAGTTTTCTCTCGAGAGATTAAGTTTAATTCTCATCGAGGGTAAATTTTGAGGTAGATGTGATGGTGGAATAGAGAGAAGGGGACACATAAGTATGTGTCAGGAAACGCAATACTTAGGAGAGCGTTTCGTTTCTACTTTTAAACCATAGTTGTTGGTAGTACCAGTTGAGGGTACAATCTCTGAAACAAGAAGGGAACAGTGGCCTGAGCTTTAAGACGAGGGACCAACTGTGTAGACACTCCTTGACACTTCTTAGAATGTGCTACACCCTTCATCCCTGACCAGCGACGAGCGTTATCAGTGACCTATCTGCACAGAATCAGACCATCAGCGGGAGCAGAACCTACAAGTGGCAGATGTGAAATTTATAAGCTGCCAAGTGAACTCCTTTATAAACTTTCATCCCATCACAACAGTGATGCCAACTTTGGGTTAAATCATTGTTCAAATTTTCTAAAACCTTGCTAAATCTAAATGATTATTAGTTTGTTATTTGTAGTTATAAAAATTTAACTTCGATTTAATCATTTTAAATTTACTGCATGTTTGTCTCAGCCAATTTACTCTATACACTCTAAACAGAGCTAAAAAATTAATAATAAGAATTCCACTGAAGAAATCCGGGTGGGGGCTTGACGAGCTGAAATTAATAATTGCTTAATTCTTCATAAAAGTCGGCGGACCGATATAAAGTTAACAATTGCCCTGCCAATGTACGAGTAGCATTGTTCTTGACTTCGGAAATTTCTTATGGATACACCCTTGGGATAGAAGCGTCATTACCCTTCTATCTACAACTCTGCCGAGAGTAATCTTGTGCGAAGGTAGACACCTTTGAATGCCCATATTAGATACTCTTCAGTTTTGGCCACTGTTGGACCACTATTGCAAAACAGGAGAGACAATCCGTGACAGCGGGTTTAACCTTCTTGTTGCGAGGCACGTCCTTTCAACCTAGACTTAAGTCCGTTGATTGTATCGGAGAGAGATTAAGCATTGAAAAATACGTGAATTCTGTTAACTGAAGCGCTGTGTTGAAAAACTATAAGCCCTGAAAAGGACAACTAGCATCTATCAGCTAGAACGAAGGAGCTATGAAAAGGACTAGTCCTGAGAAGGACTGCTAGCCCGACCAGCGTTGATCGATACTAAGTCCTGAAAAGAACGAACATTATCCATCTGTTAGCATAAAGCCCTGAAAAGGACTTGCACTAAAAAGGACTCGACAGCTACGCCACCGTATGTCAAACCACTAGCACCGGGCAAGGAATGCTGTAATGCAGCCCTGAGAATAATTTATAAAATATAAGACAGTATATTGGCCGCGGTAGCGGAGTGGTTAGTGCACTGGCTTCCTACCTCGGTGGTCCATGGTTCGATCCCCAGTATAGGTAGGTTTTTTTAGACCACAAACGGCTACGGGGGCGACCCAGCCTCATGAATTTGGTACCAGAGTAACTCTGGCACGGTTAAGGCGGCCGGCGTGATGCTGACCACATCATCCCTAGTGTGCCGATGGTCAAGAAAATATGGGCCTAACACCATATTCTCAATATGCCTCAATGGGCGTGTAACGGGATTCTTCACCTTTTGTATATTAGCAACGCTCCTCGTGTAGATCCCGGGGGTATTTTATGAGGCAAAGAAAGAATAGGATTACTACTCCCTCATGCATGTCGTACAAGGCGACTAATATGAGGTAGCGCGTGAAGCTGGCAATCTCATCATATAAAACTAATTGGTACAGAAACAATCGCTACAAGAGCACGTGACCGCTACAAGAGCACGTGACCGCTACAAGAGCACGTGACCGCTTGGTGCAGGCTTCCTATAAGGGGTCCAGTTGCAGTAGTGGCTCGATGCTGCTTACAGAGCGATAAGGAAAATGATGATTTAAGCAACACAAGACTGAGCGATACGGAAGGTCCTGGGTTCAATGCCCCGGTAAACCACTCACGTCTTTTGTTTTTCTGTTGTCTAGTTTTCTACTTCTTTATTATTCACAGGTGCCTGAAAACATACCTTTATGTGTGTGTAATATTTATTTACTGTTTACAGGCCTCGGGTTTCCCTGCTTTATGTCTTTAAGACGATGATGTTCGGTCAGCTTCAGGCTCTCTTTGTGACGTCAGAAGATCGTACATAATTATTACAGTCTTTCTTTAAATAATCTATTTGGAGTGTCGAGTGGCAGATGGACAAATCGTGAATATATATTCTCTGTTGAAAATATATGATACTTCTTTTGTAGCTCATTTGTACGACATTATACGAGCTGGCACGCTCAACAAAGTGCCACCAGCAGGCATCAGATTTCAGCTTCACAAACGCGAGCTTTTTTTGTGGGTTAAACGCGCGAAAGAAGATTCCCAGACCATTTCATTTTGTGACTAAATCGTGCTGGATTCAGCTTAATCCCTTGAGTATACAGACTAGATAGAATTTAATACGATCATAGAGAGATGATTTCAGAAAGGAAAACATAGTCTGAATGTTAAAGGAAAGAGTAAATTACGTCAAATTTGCTTTTCGTTCTAGGGAAGGATGAAAGGAAAAAGTAAATAGACAAAGGCAGTCTTGAACAAGTGAAAGGGTGAAGGGTCAAGTTTTGTTCACATTGTAAGGTTAAGAGACCTTTTCTCAGCAGAAGTGATACCTGCTGGAAGTTGCTTTGGGGGGAAAAAAAAGATTGTGTATGGTTGGATTAGGGATGAGATAGAGGCGTGAGGTATGGCGCCGCCTGCAAATGGTGTATCCAACAGTATGGAGCGCTTTTCGTGCTTTTTAATGTAATTTTTTTGTATCCGTGATAAATTGGGCTTTCTTGAATACATTTATTAACGATAGATTTTTTTTTTAATGTATTGTTGTATGAGTAAATCAATTTATGATCATGACTTAGAATTATGACTATACTAGCTTGTCTAAGCTCTTCAGGAAGTAATTCTTTTTTCTTAAAGTTACTTCAAGGTGCGGTAGTCAGTCCCATACACAACCCTCCTTAGCAGCCTTTCACAACGTAGATGGTGGGGGAGGGGGGGGGGGGGGGGGTCAAGTTTACTATTCTTTCGTTCCATTTCGGAGCTCGGTAACACACGAGCGAAGGCTTGGACAGAGTTTGATCGGATAACACAGAACAGGGCTTGGCGGTTAGAGCGCTTTCGGCAAGTTGCCGGGTTGCGGGATCAAAACTTGGTAACGTCACTCTTCTGTCTACTCAGCTATATATGGGTATCTGACTCTGCTTTTGCGTTAGGGAAGGCAAAGGCAGCTAGGAAAGGAATTGATCACCTTACCTTATATAGCTGGACCTGGTATAGTGAACTTTCTAATCCTTCACCCTCTACGACAATATCTGCAATGGGACAGCCTTAATACAACACGAATTTATTTAAAAGGGGCTTCAGTAAGTTCTAGTCCTCGTACAACCTAAATCCGCCACTGCGTTAATATTTACACTCACACATTTTCTACTCCAACGTGCAGATCTATTATTTAAATTTTGGAACAAATTTATCTGAAATTAGAGAACGTTTTTAAAATTATTTTTGATGTCTAAATAGAAAAAAGGAAAAATTTCACACGCAAGTATCAATAAACATTTAAAAAAAAACCTCACACATACCGCGCTGAGCGAGATGTTGCGAGAACGGAAGGACAAAGAATTCTTACGTTCTGTAATTTGCTTGTCGTGCGATTTCGGGCGATTCTAGTTGAAATAAATATAGCGGTAAACAGTCGGAATGGTAACTTGAAGACATGAATCAGGCAGTCAAGCAAATGTATGTGACATTTCACGAAGGAATGGAAGGGAATTATGGGAACGTTATAGCCAATAAAGAGAACGAAGGATCTATTTTTAAACACTGTGGGAAGGAAGACAGCCAACTAGATAACCTATAATAGGTGGCAATTAAACATAAGCAGCAAAGAAGGAATTATAAGAAACAAAATAAACCCCGAGAAAGATGTTTTATTTTCACGGTGGTAAATTTGTTACTTTATCTACAAACACCTTTCTACTTTGGAATTTTTAACTATTTCCTCTTTAGCTGCTATTTCCGGTTTGAGCAAATTTCTCTTTCCGCACAGTTACTGGCTTCTGGGATCGCAAGCTGATAGCATCACGCTTCAGTCTACCCAGCTGTTAATGGGTACCTCGTTCTGCTTCTGGGTTAAGGAAGACAAAGGCATCGAGCAAGTGACCTAGTCACCTCAACTCAAAAAGCTTGATCTAGTATAGTGACGTTTCAAACACTTCACTCCACTATGGAAGTTTCTGTTATGTGCTTTCTTATTTTCTCCCCTTTTTTTTATGTTTGACGTTGGCTGTTGGGAGATTTAGTGGCGCTCAGCATCAGTAGTTCCACAGGAATAATTTATAAATAATTTATTTTTATTAAATCTTCGGCTGCTCAATTAATTTTTATTTATTCGTTTCGTCTATGTTGTGCCTTGTAATACCTGGACAACGGTAAAGGATCCCGTTACACGCCCATTGAGGCATATTGGGAATATGGTGTTAGGCCCATATTTTTTTGATCATCGGCACACTAGGGGTGATGTGGTCAACATCACAGCGGAATACCTGGACAGATTGAGGAGAAAAGAGATAAAGAAGGACAAAGAGAGAAGATACTTTAGATTTTGACATCGCTGCATGGAACAGAGTCGACAATTGAATTGATGAACAATACTGGAGACTGGAAGTTATGGAGAGACATGATCGTCCTCGCCACCAGGCATGGTACTTGGAAAATAATATATTGTATCACGTTTTATTTTAATTTTGTATGTACTAAATTAGTTCTCACTGTCTTTTCTCTATTGTTTTTAATACTTTTGTCCAAGACGAAGACCTTGTTGTGACGTATCCCACGTCTTTGTACAAGACGAAGACCTTGTTGTGACGTATCCCACGTCTTTGGCCAAGAAAACGTTTCTTCTTCTTCTCACACTCTCAGAAGTCAACGTGAAAATGTTCAAAGAAAGCAGTAGTCAGTTTGAGGCTACTTGTATCTTCGTTGGGTGTTTCCAGGAATGGTACTGGTGATGGCCATATGTGTTTTCTCTGTTCCTCATATGTTGGGCATCTTTGAAGCAGATGTTCAGCAGTCATTTTATCAGTGCCACAGTTACACTCATCGATAGTTCCTATTTTTTTTTTTTCTCTAACCAGCGGCACTCGAGCTTTCCAGCCCTTTTGGCCCAATGACACGTCATTGCGAGACTGGGGAGCCAGTGGACTTTTCTTCCAACCCGGTCAGGAGCTTCGCTCCTTCCCATCCACAGAGGGTTTATCTGCAGAGCCGTTCAGGTTATTCAGTCAAATTCGCGGTCGATGACACTCCTACAAATGCCGGCACCCGGGCTTGAACCTTGAAAACCTGGTCGCTAGTGCAACGTCTTGACCATTACACCAGCGCGGCTCCCAGTTCCTATCTTTAACTTGTTGAATAGATAGTATCTCAATCTGTTGTGGCCTATACGAAGTCTAAAGATTACCACTCCTTCATCCCTGCTAAGTTGGCAATATGCATCAATTGTCATTGTGACCTGGATGTTCTGCTTCCCACTTGCTCCTGTATGTGCGCTTGATAAAACTCTTAGCCTCTTCATAAGTTATGCTTGTGTCAAGTTGGGGTAGTTTTCCACCTTCCTTTGCCAATCTGTCAGCCTCTTATTTCCGGGGATGTTGCAGCGAGATGGGATCCACTGTATCACGGCTCTTTTTAACTGCTGACATAGTTTGTGGAGTGTTACTCTCAGGCCATACAGGTCGGTATTATTCTGACTTTTCAGTGCTGCTATTGCTGACAGAGCATCTGTAACGAGATTTACTTGTCTCCCAGAGCTTTCTTCTGTCGTTAGCACTTCTACTGTAGTTTTTAAGGCCTCTGCCTCTGCTCCGAAGTTGCTTGAGAATTTTCCTGTTGCGACTGACAGCTTTTTTATTTTTTTTATTTTGTTCGCCATTGCTAAGGCTCAGAAAGACTCTGTAAATAAAAACACAAACAACACAAAAAGGTATGTTATCAAGCACTCAGTGAGAAATAAAGAAGTAGAAGACTAGACAACAGAAAAACAACAGAAGTGATAGGCTTGCCGGGAATGGAACCAGGACCTTCCGAACGGCACCCACCGCCTAGCCACGGGAGCGAATTGCTACTATCATCTCTGCCAGCTGAGCACTACAAATATAGTGCTTCGCCGACAGAGGTCTAGCACGACTCCCCACGTAACCCGGATATGTACCTAAGGTCGACCCATACTAATTATAGACGCAATCACCTCTGCAGTTTTACTATTAAACAGTATAGGCCAGATTATACAAGACAAAGACCTTAATACTGTGTCTAGTAAATGATAGAAGAATGAGAATAAGTAAAGGACAGAATGTAGGTTTCTGGTATTTTATAAATGTATAAACATATAAGGAGGGGAAACCCGAGGCCTGTAAACAGTAAATAAATAAACAAACAACACACAAAGGTATGTTATCAGGCACTCATTGAGAAATAAAGAAGTAGAAGACTAGACAACAGAAAAACAACAGAAGTGATAGGCTTACCGGGAATCGAACCAAGACCTTCCGAACGGCACCCATCGTGTAGCCACGGGAGAGAATCGCTACTATCCTCTCTGCCAGCTGTTGAATGTGTGGCCGATCCATCTGTGGTAACAGCTTTTATAACTTCACCATCTGTACCGACTTCATAACTTCACTTCTTAAAAGTAAACTTCAGATTTCACTTCTTCTACTGATTTTATCATATTTATGTCAAGGCTGTAGTTACCAGAGTTTGGGCAGTTTATTCTAATGCCAAAACGAAGTCAGCTAATAGGAAAGCATGCAGCTCTCTCTGGCTAGCCTCTACACTCCAAGGCAGAAGAGGTACAACTAAGTAAAGTTGTGAAGTAAAGTACTCAAACGTCAAGTTTTATAAACGAGACGTATTTAACCTGGAATTAGTCCAAGAAGAAAAATAAATTAGACGTACTTTACATGGACATTGTTGAAAAAGTAATGGACAATAGACGTATATTACATGGAATGTCCACTAAGAAATAGAAACTAGAGGTATTTTACATGAAAAAAGTCCTATAAAAAATAGAAATTAGACGTATTTTACATGGAATTAGTCCAAGATGAAGTATAAACTAGCGGTGCTTTACGTGTAGTCAGTCTAACAAGAAATAGAAATCTGACATGTTTTATGTGGAATTAATTAAATAAGAAATAGAAATCATACGTATTTTACGAGGAATTAGTCGAATAAGAAGTAGCTCACGACAGTTTCAACTTTAGGATAAGAATATCAATACATGGAACATGTAGTAAAAGAGAACAGAGAAGAGAGGAATAGAAGAAATATTCAAGTGCTGTATTTTGTTTGATGAACCTGCCGATGTCTCAGTCTTTAAATGATAGGAGACTTCTTCTTTTGCGTTCGTCCTGAAAAGGACGTTTGTTACGTTGTGTCGCCGTTTACAGCAAAGTTGCGATATTTGCGCCTTTCGGTCCGACACATCCGGTTTCAGCATAGCATTTTTGGGACGGGGTTAGCCTTCCCTCTTCGATCCCTACTCTCTCAGCCAGACTGCAGCGATGCAGCTTGTTTCCAGGACTACCACTTGGAGTTGGAGTAGGGTCTTTGTCAGCTCTGGTTCGCTGACCCTGACGCAAGCAGTCAAGCTATGGGTCGCTGACTGCATTTATCATTGTTGCTGCGTCTTCGGTCCCAAATGATAGCAGACAAAGATGAACAAGAAAATATGGCGCTAGACAAGACAAGAGACGATGGGAAAATGTTGTCTTGTATAGCTCTCCTAGTTTGAAGAAACGAGACAAATCGATGGCCGTTAATAGATGACAAGACAACTTGGCCCAACCTGGTCTCACTGGCATAACAAGACAAATAAGTCATCTCTAGGGTAAACCGTGTCATTGTTGAGTAAGGTCATAAGGAGAATAAAGAGGCTGAGCGCTCAATTTGTTTATTGTTTTATAATAAAGCATATGACATGAATGCAATAAATATTATAATGTATGTCTGTCTGTCTGTCTATCTATCTATCTATTTATCTATCTATCTGTCTGTCTATCTATCTATTTATCTATCTATCTGTCTATCTATCTGTCTATATCTGTCTATATATCTATCTATCCGTCTGTCTGTCTGTTTGGATGTCTGCCTCTATCTATCTATCTATCTATCTATCTATCTATCTATCTATCTATCTATCTATCTATCTATCTATCTATCTATCTATCTATCTATCTATCTATCTATGAGCCTGTCTGCATCTTTGCATGCCTGTCTGTCTGTCCAGCCATCGGGTCTGTGCGTCCGTCTGTCCATCCCTCTTTCGCCCCCTTTCCCCTCACACACACACACATACTCTCTCTCTCTCTCTCTCTCTCTCTCTCACTTTATGTGTCTCTCTTTCTTACAGACTTTGCGAAGAACAAAACTGGTTGGAGGAGAATTAACTGAGAATTTCTGCAAATGTATGTTAAGTTTTTATTTTACCTCAAGCGACGCACACAGAAACTTTATAACCGGAAGAGACCCAAGAGCTGTCTTTAAATGTACATTCGAGTGTGGGTTGTCACCCTGTATATACACCTAAGAGGTGTCTGTCTCCATCACCGCATGGCGGGTGTGGCACTTATGCTAGTCACGCGGTTTCATTTGAAGAGATCGGGAAAACTGCGTTCTACGAAAGTTTGTCTTTTCCAGTGTTGTTACTGTCGTAATGGTGTTTGCGGTACAGCTTTTTCGCTATCTAGGGAGATACATTGCTTGGTAAATAGACAGATAAACAGATAACTGGACAGATGTGATGAGTAAAGATATATAGAGAGAGGCATACAGACAGATATGCAGACAAACAAATATATAAACAAATATCCCGTATAGAGACACGACACAAACAGGCATACAGATCGACAGACAGACACACAGACAGACGAAAAGACAGATGCAGAGATAAACAGACATAGATACAGGCAGAGAAACAGAGACACAAGCAGACAGACATGCAGAGAGAGACAGACAAATAGACAGACATACTGCAAGATAGACAGAGAGACAAACAAGCAGATATACAGAAAGACATACAGACAGAGAGACACACAGACTGATAGACAGAAAGAAAGACACAGACAGACAGATAGACAAACAAATAGACAGAAAGACAAATAGAGAGACAGACAGACAAAAAGACAAACAGAGAGACAAACTAACAGACAGATGTGCAGACAAATAGACATGCAGCATACATATGCACAGATAGACATACACAGAGACACGAAACAGAACGACACAGAAAGACATACACAGAGACACGACACAGATAGACATACACAGAGACACGACACAGAAAGACATACACAGAGACACGACACAGATAGACATACACACAGACACGACCCAGATAGACATACACAGAGACACGACCCAGATAGACATACACAGAGACATGACACAGAGAGACATACACAGAGACACGACACAGATAGACATACACAGAGACACGACACAGATAGACATACACAGAGACACGACGCAGATAGACATACACAGAGACACGACACAGATAGACATACACAGAGACACGACGCAGATAGACATACACAGAGACACGACACAGAGACACGGCACAGATAGACATACACAGAGACACGACACAGATAGACATACACAGAGACACGACACAGATAGACATACACAGAGACACGACACAGAGAGACTTACACAGAGACACGACACAGAAAGACATACACAGAGACACGACACAGAGACACGACACAGATAGACATACACAGAGACACGACACAGAGAGACATACACAGAGACACGACACAGAGAGACATACACAGAGACACGACACAGATAAACATACACAGAGACACAACACAGATAGACATACAGACAGATAAAAAATAGATAGACATACATTCAGTCGGACCTTTAGATAGATAGATAGATAGATAGATAGATAGATAGATAGATAGATAGATAGATAGATAGATAGATAGATAGATAGATAGATAGATAGATAGATAGATAGATAGATAGATAGATAGATAGATAGATAGATAGACGCAGAAAGTGGTGAACGAAGAAAGGTATGAACGGCTAGAAGGACTGACGGAGTGAGAGAGGAAGGGATAGAAGACAGATTGATCAGACAGATACTCGAAGATGGATTGATGGATGGGTAGATGAATGGATGGAAGGATCAGCATTCCACTCCTGTCTTGTATGAAGACCGACTGGCATGTATTTTTCACTAGATCAGCACTCCAAATGCCTACATCTACACTACATATGCCTACATTTCTATGTCAATACCTACATTTATATCCTTTCAAGTTACGCATTTTATCATTTTCATAATCTACAATTCACGAGTATACTTATCTCTATACAAAAAATGTCGCTACCTGATAAGGTTGATAAAGTTGTTATTTTATTCCCGTTAATGATATCCACCAAAAGATAGATATAAGTGGATGGAAGCAGACATCATCATCATCGTCAGTTGATAAGATCTCTATGGTGTTGTTTGCTCCACTGTAGTGTATGGAATGTCAACTTGACCTACGCAGTGGTGTGTAGACATGGATTGAGTGTATAATGTGCGAATGATAATAAGGGTTCGTGTTGTTGACAAATGTTCTTTTCTCACACTCATGTATGACTGGAAGTCATCGACACCAACGACTGTGTACCTTTTCTAAAGTTTAATTGGACGTACACACTCGACAGCACAGATAGTGACAAATCACAGGTTGGCATAATACATCATGGTACAGTGGATAACTGGTCTTGCAATGTTATGTTACATGGGCACTCATGTGGAATAATAGTATCAAGGACTGTCAGTAGCCAAGCCCTCAGTATCGCCCATACATATCATCTGACTTCACTGACTGAGCACGTCAGCTTATAAACAATATTTCAGATGGCTTCTAAACCTAATCTCGTCTAGCGACGATTCTTCAACATAATGTTCAGCACATATTTTTCCATATAATAATATTGAACCGCTAATAACGGGTTCTCATGTGTAGCAGTGATCTCTGGACTAAACAAGCGATAATACGGGCATCCCTTTTCTCTTCTTGAAAGTCACTACATGTTTTGGTTCCAAGATGGCTTCACTCGTGAGCTGTCACTCACGTTTGGATACAGATAATGAATCTGTCCTAAAGTTAGTCATTCATAAAACATTTCATTGCTCTGTAGATTTGATCATGAACAATTGACTGCATTCTACAGGATATAGTGCTGCTAGGAATCGAAGTCGTTTTCATCGAGTCAAATATATTCTCTTAGACATTCAAATCGTACCTATCGAAAATGGTGGCTTCGTACGAGAGTTCATAAGAGTGTCTATTATTACCTTGGTATCAGAAATATGAAAATGCCATTCCTTGGCAATACGAATAAACACTGGGGTAAAGCATACACGATAGGTCTAGACGACTATCACTTTCCCCACCAATACTGAGATCACTTTTTTCCCGGCGACAAGCCGACATAGAAAACACAGTCCCTATCGGGACGAAGCCAAATCACACCACACTCTAGCGACACATCCGCCGAATAGCCTTTGACCTCTCTAGAGACAACAGAACATATAGTTCGACTTAGATATGTAAAGATATACAGATATAAGACAGATTCGTCCTACTCAGACAAACAATACACATAAATTCAGGCCATAGATATTCTGAAGCAAGAACAATCTATTATTACCCAAACGAAGAATAAATCGCAGAAAACTGGACTCACCCGCGGAGTTCGATCGAAGAGACGGCACAACTTTCAAGGGAAGTAACTCAATAATGACTTTCCCTTAAGCACTAAAAAATTACCTATGTATAATATTGTAAGATATCAAAGACTGCACGTAACAGTCTTACCACACCTCCCGGAAAAAAAAAAAAATGGAACATTTTTTTTTTTTTTTGAAATACATCTAGGAGCAACGTACAATAGGCTCACAACGCATGAATAATGCGCAGATGAAAATATCAGGAATACCTATAACGCCTAATATGAGGCTAAGTCGACTTATGGAGCGACTGGTGAGAATGTGTCTCATAAACTGAGAGAAATTATTTCTCTACAAGTATATTTTTCCAGGAAGGTGTCATCAAAGTATAATACAATTCTGGCAATTACACAATGCCTAAAAAATTCATATCATCATTTCGCATTAGATATCTTAAATTTATGATTTATGAAGAAAAAATCATCAAAGCACAGCGGTGAATAAACATCAATGAACCGCTATGTAGTGATACAATCATTATATTATTAAATTACAAATGTGTATCTATCATGATATAGAAAAGGAACTACTATAGAACTAGACATATCAAGAAGTCTAAGCCCTAATAGTTATGTGGAATCATGTGGGCATCTTGACAGAATGTCTGCCATCACATTATCTGATCCACGAATAGCTCGCACAGAGAAATGAAAAGGTTGAAGAGCAATTGCATATCGAGTAGACCTCGAGCTCTTCAAATTCTTACTCTGTATAGCAGTAAGAGCTTTTTGGTCGGTTTCTACTATGAAATGTGCGCCTAGAAGGAATCTCTGTAGTTTGAGGATCGACCAAACCATAGCTAATAGCTCACGGTCTAAAACCGAATAATTCCTTTCTGCCGCATTAAGTCTTCTGGAAATATACATTACAGGATGCAGAGTTCCAGAGTACTCTTGCATTAGTGCCGCTCCAATCCCAGTGGATGAAGCGTCACTACGAAGAACGAATGTCTTATCTTTAGTGGGTAGCACTAAAATAGGTGGTGTTGAAAACAGTGTTTTAATCTTATCCAGAGAGCATTGGCATTCCTGAGACCAGTGGACCACATTAGGCGAACCTTTCTTTAGAAGTGTTGAGAGAGGTGCCATGATAGAGGATAGATTCTGAATGAATCTGCCATAAAATTGAATAAGACCTAACAGACTTCTCACCTGTTTTTTAGTCTTAGGGATTGAGATGTTAAGTATCTTACTAGTATTATGGTCCTCTGTCTTTAGGAAACCATGACCAACTCGGTGGCCTAGGAAAGAAATTTCGCTAAAACCAATATAGGCTTTAGAGGGTTTCGCTGTCAGGTTGTGCTCACGCAAAGTAGACAGCAATTCATCTAACCCCGAATAGTGATCTTCCCAAGTATCGCTGAAAAGACAGATGTCGTCTAGATATGCAATGACATCTGACCGATAAGATAGGATTCGGCGCATCATGCGTACGAATGTAGCTGGTGCGTTCATAAGACCGAAAGGCATAAAATTCCATTGGAACAAACCTCTAGGTGTTGAAAAAGCCGTGAGAGGTTTGGCGCGTTCAGATAAACGAACTTGCCAATATCCTTTAGACAAATCAAGTTTAGTGAAAAAATGAGATTTGGAGAGTCGAGTAAGTAGCTCTTCCAGTAAAGGCATAGGTTCGGCATCGAACTTCGTTACTTGATTCAATTTTCGATAGTCAACGCAAAGACGTATGTTATTGTCTTTTTTACGAACAATAACCATCGGCGAAGAATATGCAGAGGTGGATGGTTCGATTATTTTCAAATCTATCATCTCATCCAACTCTTTCTCGACCTGTGCTTGAAAATGTATAGGTATAGGATAAGGTCTAATCCTAATAGGAGTATGGTCAGTTAGAACAATGTCATGTTCAATGACTTGCGTTTGTCCAGGGATGTCAGTGAGTACATCCTGAAATGTTTGCAACATAGTTGAAACTTGTCGCTGTTCTCCTAGAGACAAATCAGGGGAGACAGTAACGTTCTTCCATGATTCACTAGAATGAAGTGGGATCATTGGAAGAGGAAGATTTACATCTGAAAAACTTGTTTCCTCATCCTGTATCACGGACAGTGATGAGTAATGACCATGTGGTACTGGAGAATTGTCCGTTGCTTGGAAAATGGGTTGCAAATAATCCGGACGTTCATGGAATTCAGTAAGCATATTGATGTGGAAGGTTTTATGCTTCCCATCAATATCGACAATATAGTCGACATCGGAAATTTTCGATATTATATCGTACGGACCTTTCCAAGAAATAAGTAATCTGTTTTCCCTACAAGGTAGTAATACAAATGCTTTGTCACCAGGACAAAGTTGTCGTAAGCATCTCTTCTTATTGGCAAATTGCCTTGCCTTCTGTTTCGCAAATTCAGAAGAAGAAGTTGCTAATTTGCATGCTTCGATAATCTTTTGTCTCAACGCGATGACATATTCGTAGGATGACTTTGTGTCATCGTCAATATTGTCAGATATAATGAGATCGTGAAGCAACGACATAGGGCCACGCGGACGCGCGCCAAAGACGAGTTCAAAGGGAGAAAATCCTGTATGTTCATTGGGTACCTCTCTGTAAGCGAAGAGGGCCGCAGGTAAAACTCTGTCCCAGTCTTGAGGATGATCCTCAGTTATCTTCCCCAGTAAGTTTTTAAGTGTTCTATTAAGGCGTTCGACCATACCATTAGACATTGGATGGTAGATACTACTTAAAGATCTATCTATCTGCAGAGTAGACATTACTTGAGACATGGTATCTGATATTAGTTGGGTGCCATGGTCTGACAATATCTCTCCGGGGAACCCCAGACGAGAAAATATAAGCCAAAGAGCATCTGCAATATCAGCAGTAGTAATGCTCTTCAGAGGAATAGCCTCTGGCCAACGTGTGCACATATCAACACACGTCAAGATAAACTGATGTCCTCTGGCAGACTTGATCTTAAATGGACCAATTATGTCTATGGCCATTTTTTGGAACGGCCGAATAGGAATGTCCGCCGCCTGAATGGGTGCAGCATGCCGTGGACCTTTGGATTTAACTTCCTGACATACTTTACAAGATCGACAATAAATCCGTATGTCCTTGTTTACCAATGGCCAAAAGAAAGCCGCAAGGACTCTTGACTTAGTACGGGAAAAACCCATGTGTCCAGCACACTGAGAGTCGTGAGCGTGCTGCAAAATTTTAACTCTCAAATTCTTGGGAACCAGGATTTGAGAATGACTTGACGTAATGGAGTCTTGAACCATACGTACAAGTACGCCATTCTTCTTTGTAATCCACGATTTACGACTTGTGTCTTTATTCGGATCACCTTTAGTTGCAAGAATGAAGAATTTCTTCAGAGTGGGATCATCTTCTTGCTGTTTTATAAACGAGTCACGAGAAATTACCAAGGAATTATCTTGGTTATGCACTTCATTATCTTCAGTAGATGAAGTTTGAGGCATATTAAGAGCCTGAGCTCTAGTGACTACAGCGTTAGCAATCTGCATGTTTTGCCTTTCCCACGTGGAAATTTGTTGCGGAGTGCATTCTTTGACTCCATGAATGCGACCGATGATGAGGTCAGCGATCGGATTCGGAAGAAGACATGCGTGTACATCTCCTGTAAAGAAAGGAGTATCAATCCTAATGATAGCAGTAGAGTATTTCTCTAATGTGCCGCCAAATGTTACACATTTGACTACTTGTCCAGTGGCACGGGAAGGATCTACGAGTGACTGCCTAACACCAATTGTGGTGCATCCAGAATCAAATAGCACAGAGACTGGATTGTTATTCACTAAACCCTTATGTAAGACAAGAGAACCTCTTCCATCATGCGCGACTGATGCCGGAAGAGCAGGAAGAGGATGGCCACAGCTTAAAGTAGACACTGTGGTTGGCTCAAATAGCGTTTTGCATTGGGGGCACTGAGATGCTCTCCCAAAATCAAAAGCGGCACATGCCATATTACTAGCATCATTATTATCTTTACTCTGTTTATAGGCTTCATGGGACTCTTGTTGTGCAGAGTTTGCCTGAAAATGTGGTTTATGTCTTTTGTATTGAGATCTACCTCGGTTATTATCACCTCTGTAGTTATTGTTACCTCTATTGTAACCCCTATTTGGGTTTGAGTCATAGTTCCCTTGGTTACCATTATCATATTCATTATAATGAGTATCTCTGTAATTATGATCTTGTTGACTCCAAGACGGATAACCCTGATAGTTTCTATAATTACTTCCTCTACGGAAATTCCTATAATTATGACCACCCCTGTGTCGAGAGCTATCAGCTCGTCTCCAGTTCTTTGAAGAAGAACCCTGAAATGATTGGTTACCTTGGTTTTGATAACTATTATGGTTACCTTTTTTATCAAATCTGTTTTGAGGTCCCTGAAATCTGTGTGAATAATTGGGATTGTATGGTGTTGCTGAAGCAACTGGCATACTCTCCTTAATCTTAGTGTTGCCAAAAGTCACGTCGGGGTGTGCAGTGACATATTGGGAACAATATTCTTCCATTTCTTTTAGAGATTTGGGTTTACGCTCATGTATAAATTCAAGGAAAGGTTTGTTCACACATGACATAATCTTATCTCTGAGCAACAAATCCATAAGTCCTTCATACGTTTTTTTCTGTTTTGGAAAGCTCAATCCAACGATCAACTGTGAGACGTGCCTTTGCAGTGAATTCTGAGAATTCTACACCCGTCTCAGGCACCATCGTTTTAAATAAAAGGCGATAGCCTTCCTCACTTAGCTGATATTTTTTTATCAAAGCCGCCCTAATGACATCATAATTATCCTTATCTGCTTCTCCTACAAGGCATAATCTAGTCAAAGATTCACCTTTTAAGTTTTCTGATAATTGATTAGCGTATTGTGATTTATCCACATTATGTGTACGACAAGAACGTTCAAATCTATCCAGCCAGAATGTAATATCGTCACTGGACTGATTGAACGGTGGAACCTTAACCTTGTAAGTAGAAGGTTTACCATTACCACTAGATGCCTGATTAACATTACTCATACTTGTCAATCTCAATTTCTCTAACTCAAATTCATGTTCTCTTATTGCTTTTTTCTCTTCAGCATCTAATCTTTTTTGTTCAGCCTCCCTGTCTAATCTTTTTTGTTCAGCTTCCCTGTCTAATCTTTTTTGTTCAGCTTCACTGTCTAATCTTTTTTGTTCCGCAGCAGCTTCTCTTTCTATTTTTTTTTTTGTTCAGCTTCACTGTCTAATCTTTTTTGTTCCGCAGCAGCTTCTCTTTCTAATTTTTTTTGTTCAGCTGCAGCTTCTCTTTCTAATTTTTTTTGTTCAGCTTCAAATCTCCTTTCCTCCACCTGCATCTGCAATTTCTTTTGTTCAGCAGCAGCCTCAGCTTCTCTTTCTAATCTTTTCTCTTCTGCCATAGCTCTTCTCTCTTCTGCAGCTAATGCTTTGTCATATTGAGCAACAGCCCATTGTTCTAATTGTTGACCAGTCTTATCAAGGGCTTTCCCTTGTGTAATGAAGTATTCCAATGTAGACATGATGTCTAACAATAATACTAATCACCTGAAATAATAATAATACCACAAGTTCTCAATGACTTGATTAATCAGTATACTATCCCAATATCTGTGGGTCACAAGCCTTTAATAAGGTCTTGTATAATAGTAATAATAATCAGGTACTGGTTTATACCATAATCCAAGTGCAGTGCACAGGCAATTGTGTCTTATGAAATATACCTATATAAAACATATGTCAACCAACAGAATACATAAAGTACAAATAGGACTGACAATACAAGAACGTTTGCAGAAATCAAAATAAATCAAATAGGGAAATCAATGAAAATAATCACTGAATCTGCAAAGAATAACAACACAAATGACGTCACAATATATGAATATAAATTGTGAATAGAACTGAAAGATAGAAAAGGTTAGACCAACAAATTACAAACAAATCAAAACAAAACTAAAGAACAAAGAAATATTACAAAAATAACAATAATTACAGACTTCACAGCTAACACAAAAGCAACAGTTGTCGCAGCAAATTTTCAATCAAGAAAATTGCACCTATAGAAAACGCCCACAACGGACCCTCTATGACGTGGGATATTCTGTTGTGAGGACGCCGCCCAACCTTAAACACAACCCGCTGACATAGAAACTAACATACTATACAAACAAATAACATGTAAACATAAATATATATAAATTATGTGTATGATAGTATGTGTTGCAAAATAGGCTCAGTTTTACAGTAATGGCAAAGTTATTTTTATGAAAATAAACAACCTGCCACTTTATTCAATTAAACATTCTGGCCTTAAATATTAAAGTTCATATACAGAAAACAAGAAGATCCATCGATGAAAATAGGACTTCTTAGTTCACTAATACTGTCTTCCTGTTGATATTGACAAGAATTGATCCAACTGTTCTGTGAAACTCTGTAATGTCTAATGTAAAAATGTCAACAACGCTGACCTACATACTGCATTCACTTGACAGGTCACGTGACGAAGTGTTGACAAATAGCAAACCAATACTGCAAGTGTGTCGTATCAGCCACAGGAAACGGTCTGGTATCGGTAATATGTTGACTTCTGAACTTCTGCGAGGTCAAACCCAGAAAGCTGGTCCACCAGTTGATAAGGTTGATAAAGTTGTTATTTTATTCCCGTTAATGATATCCACCAAAAGATAGATATAAGTGGATGGAAGCAGACATCATCATCATCGTCAGTTGATAAGATCTCTATGGTGTTGTTTGCTCCACTGTAGTGTATGGAATGTCAACTTGACCTACGCAGTGGTGTGTAGACATGGATTGAGTGTATAATGTGCGAATGATAATAAGGGTTCGTGTTGTTGACAAATGTTCTTTTCTCACACTCATGTATGACTGGAAGTCATCGACACCAACGACTGTGTACCTTTTCTAAAGTTTAATTGGACGTACACACTCGACAGCACAGATAGTGACAAATCACAGGTTGGCATAATACATCATGGTACAGTGGATAACTGGTCTTGCAATGTTATGTTACATGGGCACTCATGTGGAATAATAGTATCAAGGACTGTCAGTAGCCAAGCCCTCAGTATCGCCCATACATATATATCATCTGACTTCACTGACTGAGCACGTCAGCTTATAAACAATATTTCAGATGGCTTCTAAACCTAATCTCGTCTAGCGACGATTCTTCAACATAATGTTCAGCACATATTTTTCCATATAATAATATTGAACCGCTAATAACGGGTTCTCATGTGTAGCAGTGATCTCTGGACTAAACAAGCGATAATACGGGCATCCCTTTTCTCTTCTTGAAAGTCACTACATGTTTTTGGTTCCAAGATGGCTTCACTCGTGAGCTGTCACTCACGTTTGGATACAGATAATGAATCTGTCCTAAAGTTAGTCATTCATAAAACATTTCATTGCTCTGTAGATTTGATCATGAACAATTGACTGCATTCTACAGGATATAGTGCTGCTAGGAATCGAAGTCGTTTTCATCGAGTCAAATATATTCTCTTAGACATTCAAATCGTACCTTTCGAAAATGGTGGCTTCGTACGAGAGTTCATAAGAGTGTCTATTATTACCTTGGTATCAGAAATATGAAAATGCCATTCCTTGGCAATACGAATAAACACTGGGGTAAAGCATACACGATAGGTCTAGACGACTATCACTTTCCCCACCAATACTGAGATCACTTTTTCCCGGCGACAAGCCGACATAGAAAACACAGTCCCTATCGGGACGAAGCCAAATCACACCACACTCTAGCGACACATCCGCCGAATAGCCTTTGACCTCTCTAGAGACAACAGAACATATAGTTCGACTTAGATATGTAAAGATATACAGATATAAGACAGACTCGTCCTACTCAGACAAACAATACACATAAATTCAGGCCATAGATATTCTGAAGCAAGAACAATCTATTATTACCCAAACGAAGAATAAATCGCAGAAAACTGGACTCACCCGCGGAGTTCGATCGAAGAGACGGCACAACTTTCAAGGGAAGTAACTCAATAATGACTTTCCCTTAAGCACTAAAAAATTACCTATGTATAATATTGTAAGATATCAAAGACTGCACGTAACACTACCATACATTTCTGAACCGCTACTTCACGAGAATACTTGTTGTGTCCGTACTTCACCACGAGTATTCAGTATAAACGCTTCACTAGTGTTCCTTAGTGGTATTATCACTTGACTATCAATACTTCAAGAATACAGTTTTCAGTACTTACAAGTCAATCACTTCAACATCAACACTTTACTTGTACATTTTTTACAAATCTCAATACTTGACGAGTACACTTGTCTGGACCAACACTTGTCTACTATACTTTACATCAACACTTCACTAATTTACTTTTCTATATAAATACTTCAGACATTTACTTTTCTTGAGGTCTGAGTGGCAAAGAGGAGGTATGGCGTCCGCCTCTAATTCTAAAGGTACCGGGTTCGATTCCTAGTGGAGGGAATATAATTTATGGACACTTTTTGTCAGCACCAGTGGTGCTAATGATGTCATACTCCCGCCTGGTCTCCTGGCTAGTGCGATAGAATGCCTAGCCATCTCGGATAAGGGCGAAAAAAATAGGAGGTCCCGTGTGCAAGTTGCGCACGTTATTTTTTTTTTTTTTTTTTTCGTTCGCCCGCTAATACTCGAGGCGAAATCCCACGACAGTTGGATATCGTAAAGAGTAGGCCACACGGCCGCTATTCTGGCAAAATTTAAAAAATATATGAAAACCTACCCGCCACAAAAATATTTGTAGAATATGTGATTCCTTTATACATACATTGGGATTCTCGCCGGTGCAACGGAGTTAGTAAACTGTGATGAGATCCTTCTTGTGTGATCTAAGGGAGGTGGTCGGAGCACTGATGGAGTTGTCCGTGTGCAATATAGATAATTCTTAAAACCAAAACAAAACTACTTTTTGACATTAGCACAACCTTAGCACATCATTAGCACATCACTAGAACACGTATTTATTATCAACACTTCACTAATATACTTTTTTGTTATCAACACTTCACTAGCATGTCTGTTTGTTATCAACACTTCACTAGTGTGTTTTCTACATCAAAACTTCACTAATTTACTTTTCTACATCCACACTTTACTAGTATACTTTTTACAACAACATTTTACTAATATACATTTTACATCAAAACTTCACTAATATACTTTTTACATCAAAACTTCACTAATATACATTTTATATCAAAACTTCACTAATATACTTTTTTACACAACACTTTTTGCGTGCTACATAAACAGTACACTAGCATGTCCCTTTTTCTCCGCCCTTATGTTAAAATCAAACCACACCCTGTCAGATTACCTACATTATCTAGGATACGTTGCGATTCGTATATAATCATCGACATATACCTACCAGATCAACACCCCACATTCCCTTCCCTCTTCCAGTCGGGCACTGTTGATCTAATCTGCTGCCCACGAGCATAATTTTGAGATGTTAACTCACTTGTGTATTTATAACATATATAAAATACTCCATGGAAACCCATTCCCTGATCTAGTGTTTTGTTGTTCTATTGTAGAAGAGCGCCCTTGCTCAGTTGATAACCAGATGCACACTTTCTCATGGCTTTGTTGATAGTGCATATTGTTTATTTATGCTCTTTCTAGAAACCTCACCCACACACGGGAGAGACTTGTGGCAAATGTGAAGTAGACATTCCCTAGGGGGCATATTTCATGTAAACAGACACAAATAAATGAAGACACCCAGGATAAACGAAAGTTGGGGAGGGGGGAAGAAGAAATATGTACGCTTGTATAATGCAGTATCGACTAGTTTGTTGTGCTGGATATTAGTAACTTAGCACGTGACACGTCAAGACAATAATGACGATGTTCTATTTATATGCCGAGGATGACACCATTTCTCCTGAATTCAGTTGTTTCTTCTCTTTCCATTTCCTTCCAGCTTTCTTCGAACATTGAGCAAGTAAACCAGACAATACACGCATACTGTTGTAAACTATAATTAACCCAAAAAAAAAAAAACACTTATAAAAACTTAAGATAAAAGATTGAATTATAAAATATAAAAAAAATCATGGGTATTGAACGCAGAAGGCTTGCTTCGAAGAATGATTCTAGGCACTACACCACTTACAAGCTTTGGTATACGTAGTTATGTTTTTTTACTCTTAATTATGCTAATGTATACATAATGCCTAGTAGAAGTGAGCACGAGGAATGCATTTTTAGAACCACAATTTAGTTGTAATCTAAATATTTGTTTTAAAACAATGACCACTACGTCCTTCACATGCATGCAAGTTGACGAATGTGCGTGATCGACAGATAAGGAGAATATGTACACTGAGTTTTAGTTTTGTAATTATTTCCCCCTTGCTTGGATCAAGGGATGTAAATATTTTCCCTAGCTTGTTTCAAGGGATGTAACTATTTTCCCTTTCTAGCATTTGGATTTTTAAAAATAATTGCCTTCATCAGTCTGCGTATCGTTTGTTAGGTAGTTAACTACATTGCATTAGAAATATTAGTGACTAATTAAGAAATTACTTTGTTACTGAGCCTACAGGAAACTAAAGAATAATAGCGCTTTGCGTGTCGTAAAAAGCGACTAAGGAGTGTTGGACATTGTACCGGCTACCCAGTCGTAGAAAATTTAATTTTCAAAAACTTAATAAAACTATATGAAAAACAAATCAATGGACTAAAATAAAACTCAGCCATCTAAGGCAGAAGAAAGTCCTCAGGTCTGGAGGCACAAGACGCAACCCTGAGAAAGCCTTAAGGAACCCGGGTAGCTGACTCACCTTTTTTCCTTGTAGGAAAATCTGCATATTTGGCACCTGGAATATTTGTTCATTGAACGCAGAGGGAACAATTGCAGAGGTAACAGCAGAAATATTGGAATACGTGATCGATATCCTGGGACTGTGTGAAACAAAATGGAAGAAAGTAGACAAGAGGAAACTACTAGATGTAGAATCATAGGAATATCTTGGCAGGAAATACTTGTATATGGAAATACTTGTATATGGAAATACCTTGTATATGGAAATACTTGTATATGGAAATACTTGTATATGGAAATACTTGTATATGGAAATACTTGTATATGGAAATACCTTGTATATGGAAATCAAAAGAAGTCAGTGCCAACACAAAAACTTAAAAGCTTCAACTCAAATGCCAAGTCATTCCGATTGTATGCTGTGAAACATACACGACGAGAACAATAAACTACAAAAACCAAGAGTTTACAGACTTTCATAAATGGGTTCTTGTGTGGAATAGAAGGATTTAAATGTTAAAACAAGGTCCGCTGTGTGGAAATGATGAACAGAACCAAACAAGTGCGACTGGAACAACAGATGAGAAGAAGGCGCTGGAGATAAATGGGGCACACAATGAGGAAACTCGATAGCATTAACAGGAAATTCTTGTTCTGAAATTCACAAGACATGAGAAGCAGAGGTTGACTGAAAAATACACGGAGAAGAAAACTGGAGACATACATGAATTTGATCAGGAAAACATGGAAAGAACTTGCAATGATTGGATAACAGAGGAGGACTAGGCATACGTTTGTATCAGAATTGGCCCAATAGTTCTTGAATTGTTTATTACTGTAGACGTATGTATAGATGAACAGACAATGTTAAATTAATAATGCTTTTTTTCATTTTTCAATTGCATACGAGCTAAAATTAAACAAATGAGAGAAATCATAATCAGCTAGTTAAAATTATTTGTGCATACAAAGTAATGTAACAATTTAGTAAAATCTACAAATAAGGAACCATTGAAGGCAAATAAAGAGAGAGATAAAAACAACAACAATAACATCGCGACGTAACTGGGACAGAGCCATCAAGAGATGGACGACAAGAATCTCTCGAATGTATCATCACAGCGGTGGACGAGAAATGTTGAAGATTCCTTACAACCTATCTTCCGTGGACGTGGAGATGACACTTGGTCTTGGACATCTTTTGACGTCATGTAAACTATGACTGGATCGTATTTAATATTTGTCCTGACACTGAAAACAACTTACTCTTCTACGTTTATGCCTGGCCCAATAAATAAATGGTCCTATCATTTGTTTACGTCAAATATTTTCTGCTCCTAATTATTATTATCATCATCGCTGACGTTATTATAATCCGCGGCACTGTTTCTGCTTTTCTTCTTCATAATCCGTTCTTCCCTTTTCCTTGTGCACCTCTTCATTGTTATGGTCGATCTCCTCTTTTCTTTTCTTCCTTTTATCTTCCCTTCTCTTCCTACTCCTCCTCACCTCCTTGAGCACAACCCTCCGGTCGTATCATTCTGTCGCATGTCCCCACGATTTCCCATCGATTTCCAATGACAAACTTCCGCGTGGGCTCTACGTTGTCGGCTCTGAGATTCCAGATATTCCCAGTTCTCAAATTTACTCAGTACACACATCAATTAAGCAGGGTCTCTTAACACAAGAATCTGGGAATCGTGGACAGAACTGTCAGGAGAGATACGATAATAGTGTTCTCTGTCAGTAATTTAGAGAGCATGGTGTCTAGCTGACTGTTTGATACCAGAAGATAGGAACTGGCTGGCGAGTTTTGGTCGTTACAAGTTAGCCGATCTGCGTACTGGAGGAAAAGTTGTACTACATGGTTAAAAAAAAACAACAACAAAACTTAGCTTAACTCACCTCCTCTAAAAATATCTGTGATGAAAATAAAAATTCAGACAGGCGTTACTACTTTTTACGGCTTGTCCCATTGTCTAAATGGTTAGAGCGCATGCCTCTTGCGTGAAGGTTACCGGGTTCCGGGACCGAAATCTGGTAGCATTACAGAGAATGCAACGTTCACGGATCTGTAGAGTTATTCTGGACAACTATCTGCAACAGCAACTCAAAGTAAGAATACAACAGACAAGAGGAACTTTCATTGCATTGGGGAATGTATGAAAATGAAAAGAAATCCTGGCCATCGCAAAAATAGGAATCTTCAACTCAAATGACAAGTTAGTACTATTGTATGGCTCTGAAACATGGAGAACAATAAAAGCAGCAACCAAGTTGTTACAGACTTTTATAGGTTGGTGCCTGCGGGAAATAGAGGGAATAAAATGGTGCGACATAATGTCCAATGTGGAACTGATGACAAGATCACAAATGTGGAACTGATGACAAGAACCAGACAAGTGTCACTGGAAATGTACATGAGAGGTGGTCAGTGGAGATGGATAGGACATACCTTGAGGAAGCCTGTTGATAACATTACAAGATAGTACTTGTTCTGGAGTTTCCAGAGTAAGAAAATTATAGGTAGTATAAAAAACATATAGAAAAAAGAACTGGAGGCAGCAATGAAAATTTTAAGGAAGGCATGGAAAGATCTTGAGATAATGGCACGTGACAAGAGGACGTGGGATATGTTTATTGAAGGTTTATACTCCATGGGGTGATGAAGTGTAGTCAATGAATGACTTAATTAATGAAAAGGTCGGCAGCATGTAAAAGGTAATGCGTCAAATCAATTTCCAGTACATCCTAATCGTCCAATACCATAATTCCTGCCGTAAGTACTTCGGTCAGTCGGTCTGTCACACTTTACACACCGTCATTTGCGAACTTTTTCTATTTTCGAGAGAGTGCATTAACTTTCGAGCACAGCTAAGGGGGTGCAACTGTGGTTGCAAGTTAGACAATAATTATATTGTTTCCCCTTATATGTACTCTCGCGAAAATAGCAAAGTGTGACGGTGTGCATTAAATCAACAGACAATCAAGATATTCTTCTGTCCAGTTTCATTCGGGAAACGGATTTACCACATCATTTTTCTTAAAAATAATCTTAAAATGTAAATTTTTTATTGTTTCTTCAAGACAAAATTTTAATTTAAAGTATTGCCGACTTATTATTATGGATCAAAATGATAAGATGGCTAAAAGAACGAGACGATCGCATCATTCACAGCGAGCAAGCGAGACTATAGAAGAAGCAGCAATGTAATACGTGTAACAGAAACAACACACTATAATTAAAAACCTGCCAATTTTGGCAGGCTGTTGCTAGTGCTATATATATATATATATATATATATATATATATATATATATATATATATATATATTATATATATATATATATATATATATATATATATTTATATATATATATATATATATATATATATATATATATATATATATATATATATATATATATATATTGCACATAAGAATTTTCTTAGGCGTCCTTCCGTTCCAAAACTGTTCTCATCTTTTCCCACCAAAGTTGCAGTCTGGAAATTATATAAAAGTCGTGCGCTTCTGGCCATTGCACTAAATTGCACAATACTTAAAATAGCGCGCATCATTTTCCAACCAAAGTTGCAGTCTGGAAATTACCTAATAATCGTGCACTTCTGGTCATTGCACTAAACTGTACGATGTTTGAAATTGTTCCTTTTGGCTCCGTACCAAACTTTGTCCCATTTTTTTTTTCCACCAAAGTGGCAATCTGTTTGATGTATAAACAAAAACTGAGGGGGAACCCAAGGCCTGTTAACAGTAACTAAATAAATAATACACAAAGGTCTAGACTTCTACTTCTTTATTTCTCACGACTGCCTGATACATACCTTTGTGTATTATTTATCTATTAATCTGTTTAATGACGCGTTTTCTTTCGTGCATTGAATTAAACGTTTTGTTTCCATTAATAATAATGACATTTGTATAATTCTTGACATTGTCACAGAAATATTTTGTCGATCTATTTTCCTCTACGGCAGTATTTAGTTACATTTTTTGGTGAACTAAATTTCTGTGGTCGGCACATTTTCTTTCCCTGCTATCAAGCAGATATTTAGTACTTTCAAATCATCTTACACTCCTCTCAGTGATAAGTCGTCATGTCCATTTGTTTACCCGTTCATCCTTGCTGGAAAAGGAAACGAATGAGATAATATTAACCGACAACCATGTTGGAAAATTTCGGGTGTGCACGACATCAGGCTACGGATTAGCACTAATATTGCACAGAAAATTTGTTTAATCGCTGATAAGGCTGATGCGATGGGTAGTTAGATTACTCGCCTGCGTGACATATTTCTGGACAGACAAGAATGACATAATCGTTTCCGGCACACCATGTTACAAAGACATTGCTTTTAATGAAAGTAATATCTTATTTGTAAACATTGTCGAGAGAGTGATCGAATGTTTTCATTCCATACATGACCTTAAGCGGTAACGCGCAGAAATTTCCATGAGAAAATAATTTGAATTACCCCACACAACACGCATATTTGAAACGATTGGCAGACATTCGGAATGAAGGCACAACACCCCTGCTGATTGGAGCCCTGCTGAACATCGTAACAAACAATGGCGCCGGAAGACAGGCAATATAACCTGACACTTTAGCCAGGTTAAAGCACTGTGAAAATCTACCTCGCCCAAGAAGAGAACCAGACCTTGCCAGAGTTAAGACTAAGATCAGCTTTCATTTATCGGACTGGGCTTGTTTGAAATTCTTGAGGACTTTAAGAACCCAGGAAAACACTAACATTATTAAAGAGGAACACCGGGATCTGAGGAAACTGAAACCCAAGTCAAAGTGGGAACTTATTACTAAAATAACAAAACCCCAGACCAAGTGTAAGAGGCCTCTACAAGTGCCTTTATTGCTCTGAGCCAGCAGTCTGTGAGCCTAAAGATTGGCGTTAGTTGTACATTTTGAATTCTATATTTTTTCATTATTAACATGTGAACTAATACGAATATATTGACATGTGAATATTAATATGTGAAAATTGCTAGTGGATGTCCAAGTCATTTGAGGCTGGCAACCTCAGCATATAGAATTATGATTTCATGAACAACCACTGCTAGGGCTGCTGACTACTTTATTGCGAGTTTCTTTTAAAGA
>JAMPIV010012582.1:42500-117500 GCA_024509875.1 Oreohelix idahoensis | reverse complement strand
ATAATGCTGGAAGTGCAGAGGCGTAGTAACCATTAGGAAGGGTAATACTGGAATAAAGTATTTCAAATGAAGCTGACTGTTGGCCTAACGCTCTGAACGCAATGTTTGTGCTGTATTGTGATCAGTGTAAAAGAGAATATAAATTAGTTATGAAGTAGAAGGTACATCCTTCTTGATTTCAGGGACAGTGGTCTTGATGGTACTGAGCAGCATCTGGTCAGAGATTTGCTGAATCCAGTGTCGGACAGCATACTCCTTGGTCTTTTTAGCTATCAGTGAGGTGTCTCCTGAGCCCAGAGGAGAATTCGAGCAGAGGAGTCCTTTCCTGCCGCCATCACTCAAGATAAGCAGAGTTGGCCAGCTGAGCTCAACATTATGTCCCCTCATCTTGAAATAACTTTATAAAAATACTATTCAGAGGGGAATTTACTTGTCTTAAAATCAGGAACTGTGAACATCTCCAATACTGGTCCCTAAAGACAAACTATTGAAGTCATGATGACAAATACCAACAGAGCTTGAACAAAACAAAACCAGTATTACCTCATTTTACTACTACACAACTGACACACATAGAACATTTGTACTAATATATGTCACTACAATATTCATATTAAATACATTCTGTACATAACTTGTAATTTAAATTGATTGTGATTCCTGGTTCCCTTGTAGTTGAATCAGGACACATATTCATTCATGCTAGTAATGAATACATATTGTTATTTGAACCGTTACGAGTGACTTCTTTAAGCTATTCTCATAGAGTGTTATATGTATGTGAGTGTCACAGTGTTGTTAAGAGTAGTGGATTAAATTAAATTGTTTATCTGTCTGTTGTTGTGACTTACACTTCACCATACACATACCCTAGACACATAACGTAGCATCACACTATTCCAGAATAATTCTGACTGAGATATATAGATATGTGGTAGCAAGTAAGGTTATCTATAATACACTACTCTTAATAGATATAGATACCTTCACAGCTGATCTCAGTCAGTACACTAAGTTCCCTATAAGTATTTATAACATCCCACTTCACCACATATATTGGGGTCTCGCTCTTGGGATTTTGAATCTTTAACTATTAAAAATATTGGGGGTAATTCACTTCAGGGAATATAAGAATTAAAAGGTATCCTTGGGTGGAATTAAATAAGGTTGAGCTCACGGTGCCTGTGTTGTCCATTAGAGATTGAATTGTTGGTTAGACATTGTATAAATTTACATAATAGACAATGGCGGACCTGGCCAAATTTCGATCTGCTGCGGTTCAGACTGCAAAAGAGTTAGGATTAGATGGGCAAGTTATGGTTGCCTATGTCACGACGGAATGTGACAAATTTATTGAACGTGAAGAAAGAAGGTTTGAAGCCGAAAGAAAGTTAGAGGCTGACAGGGAAATTAAGAAGTTACAATTTGAAGCTGAGGCTGAGACTAAGAGGTTGCAAGCTGAGGCTGAGACTAAGAGGTTGCAGATTGAGGCTGACAAAGAGGCTAAGAAATTGGAAGCAGAAAGAGAAGACAAAAGATTAGCTGCAGAAAGAGAAGAGAGGAAATTAGCTGCAGAAAGGGAAGCAGAAGATAAAAGATTACAAAGGGAACATGAGTTACGACTAAGGGAGTTTGAGTTTCAAGGCCATGCTCCTGAAAATGGTGCCAGTCCCTTTGCCTCTGATGCTACGGTTACTCAAGGAGCCTCAACCTCAGCTATGAATTTTCATTTAGATCATTTTGTTGAGAAAGACGATGATATTGAGAGCTATATAAATAGGTATGAGCTATTAGCTACCACGTATGGGTTAGAGAGAGAAAGGTGGAGCTTAAAGTTATCTCAGGGACTTCGTGGGGCAGCTTATGAAGTTTTTGCAAAAATGAGCAGAGGTGATCAGGAAAATTATGACATGCTAAAGCAGGCTCTTTTGTTAAGGTATGAAAAGAATGCAGAGTTTTACAGGAAAAAATTTAGGAATGCTAAACTACTGTCAGGTGAAACCTATCACCAGTTCTCTGCACGCATAGAGACATACTTGGAGAAATGGACTTCTCTGGGGAAAACCCAAGATCTTAAGGAAATGGTCCTTATAGAGCAACTAAGAGAGTCCATGGCTCCAGACCTGAGAAAGTTTCTCATGGAACAAGGTGCAGAGAGGCTGGGTGAGTTGCTAAATGTTGCTGAAAGGTATCAAGCAGCTCAAGCAGAGGTAACAGGTAATAAAAAGAAACAGGTGGATAACTTTAGGGCACCACAGAACTTTAATAAATTTGATCCTAGGGATCAAAATAAAGGTAAGCACCAATTTGATAGGCCACGGTATGAAAATAAAAATAAAGTCCCACAATTCGATGAAAGGAAATATGATGAAAGAAAATCTTTCAACCAAGGAAAAAGGTGGTGTAAGAATTGTAAGATGAACAATCATGACACTGACCATTGTAGAAGGAAACCTCCTCATTTTGCTGCTATGACATCGGGGAAAAAGGAAAAGAAGGGCAAACCTGAAGAATTACAGGAACCATACCACCCCCCAGTGTGTGAAGATGTCATTTGTAATGGTGTCACTATAAGATGTTTATATGATACCGGTTTAGATTACGATTCCGTTGTGAGTTCTCACCTGGTGCAGGCCGATCAATACACCACAGAAACAGTGGAGATTCAAACTGCAACCAAGGATGTAGCTACCATGACACTTCCCGTCGCCCGTATAAAAGTGAAAACGCGATATGTGGAAGGAATCATAAAAGCAGCAGTGATAAATGAGCCAATCTACCCTCTAATATTGGGGTGTAGATATGTCTTCTTGGGGAATCCCAAGAGACCTGTGATATTGGCAACAGTGCAGACCAGATCACAGACAAAGAAGGAGGAGGATAATCCAATAAATACTCACCCAGATGAGATGAGGAAGGCACAGGCTGAGGACAAAACACTCAAGCCATGTTTCAAGAAGTTGCCCAAATCTCATACACCTCCAGGCAAGGGAGAGTTTTATATGAAGAACAAATTGATATATAGGAAGGCTGGATCTGAATCCAATGGTCACGGACAGCTGGTCCTTCCCACTTCATATAGGACTAAAGTGTTGGAACTAGGGCATGCGATTCCCTTCAGTGGTCATATGGGAATCAGCGCAACAGGACAGCGAATAGCTTGTCACTATTTCTGGCCAGGAATAACTGAAGATATCAAACGATATGTAAAATCCTGTCCAGAGTGCCAACGAGTAGCACCTAAACATTGGACTGCACCAGCAACTCTGGGGGAAATGCCCATAGTGGGAACACCCTTTGAGAGAGTTGCCGTGGATCTTGTGGGACCTCTCACCCGAACCAAGAGAAGGAACAGCTACATTCTGACTCTGGTGGACACTTGTTCTATGTGGGGAGAGGCAGTAGCCCTGTCATCGATTGATTCAAAACATGTGGCAGAGGCATTGCTCACAATTTTCACAAGGTTAGGCTTTCCCAATCAAATCTTGACTGATAATGGCTCTCAGTTCAAGGGGAAACTAACTGAAGAAGTTTTCAGGATCTTCCAGGCCAAACACTTCCATTGTAGTGTGTATCATCCCCAAGGGAACGGCCAAGTGGAAAGATTTAACGGCACATTGATGTCGATCCTGAGAAAGTTGGCACACGAAAAACCAGATACATGGGACCAGTACCTGCACGCCGCCCTCTTTGCTTATCGGGAGGTACCCCATAGTTCAACCGGTATGGCCCCGGCAACATTATTGTTTGGAAGGCCAATAAAAGGTCCACTTGAAGCTTTGTTAAGAACGTGGACTGATGAAAAGGCAGAGGAAAACATTACATCTTCATACCAATATGTGAATGAGCTGACCACTCGGTTAAAAACTGGCTGGAAACTTGCCAATGAAAATTTGAAACAAGCCAGGAAGAAACATGCTGCCTATTATAACAGGAAGGCGAAAGACAGAAATTTGGCTGTGGGAGAGAAAGTACTGCTTCTTTTGCCTGGGAGTCAGAATAAGTTACAAATTGGATGGCAGGGTCCATATACAGTTCTAGAGAAGGTGTCTAGAACAAATTATAAGATAGATAAGAAGGGGAAAGAAAAAATCTATCATGTGAATCTCCTGAAGAAATATTTGGAAAGAGAACATCAGGAAGAGACACACTTGTTGACCTTGTCCATCGCCATGGAGATGAAAAAGGAACCACTTTCATCATTTGAATATCCATTACACCCCTGTGAGACAGCAGCACAGGTGAAAATCAGTACACATTTAACGAAAACTCAGAAAGAGAGAGTGCAACAGGTTCTAAATAATCATGCAGAGGTGTTAACAGACCGACCAGGGCATACAAACCTATTGGAATATGATATGAAACTCATAGACTCCACACCTGTCTGTATGAAACCATATTCGATTCCGTTTGCTAAGGAAAAAGCTTTGAAGGAAGAGATAGACTATCTATTGAAGGAAGGAATTATTTCGCACAGTGAGTCTTCGTATAGTTCCGGTGTTGTACTTTTAAGGAAGCCCTCTGGAGAACATAGACTCTGTATAGATTACAGGAGACTGAATGCTATTACAGAAGGACAGGTGGATCCATTGCCGGATACAAATCAGCTGTTTGCCAGGCTAAATAAAGCTAAATATTTCTCAAAAGTGGATCTGAGTAAAGGATACTATCAGATTCCAGTAAAGCCTGAGGTTAGACCATACCTAGCTTTTAGTACCTCAGAAGGACACTATGAGTTTAATAGATTGCCATTTGGATTGAAGAATGCACCTAGTGTCTTCTCTAGAATGATGAGAAAATTATTGGATCCTCTGAATAATCCCTGTATAACAAATTTTATGGATGATATCCTTATAGCAACAGAAACATTTGAGGAACACATTGACTCTCTGAACATGCTGTTTGATCGACTTAGGGAGGCAAATTTAACAGCCCGACCAACCAAATGTTGCGTTGGATGTAAAGAATTGGAATTTTTGGGACACACAGTTTATCAGGGAAACATGACCCCTGACCCAAAGAATTTAGAGAAACTACAGAAAGCCCCGAGACCACAAACCAAGAAGGACGTGAGATCCTTTGTCTCATTATGTGGTTTCTACCAGAAGTATATCAAAAACTTTAATTCCATATGTGCACCTTTAACGGAATTGACACGTAAAGGACTTCCAGATCGCATTACATGGACACCACAATGTGAAATGACTTACCAAGAATTGGAGGAAAAGCTCACAAGTAAACCCATTTTGAAATTACCTGACTTAAGTCAAGAATTCATAGTAAGGACGGATGCAAGTAATATTGGGTTAGGTGCAACTTTACTACAGAAATCAGATGCATTGGATGGGGAATTAAGCCCAGTGGCATATGCTAGCAGAAAGTTGAATAAAGCTGAAATCAACTACTCAACTAGCGAAAAAGAATGTCTTGCAGTAATATGGGCAATAAAGAAATTCAATATTTATCTATATGGGAAGGCATTTAAGTTGCAAACTGACCACAAACCTTTATCGTTTTTAGCACAGGCTAAGCATGAGAACTCTAGGTTACTCCGATGGTCTTTGCTTCTGGCTCCATATAATTTTAGCATTGAATATATATCTGGAAAAACCAATCTGGGAGCGGATTTTTTAAGCCGCCATCCGTGTGATGAGAATCACCGTAAACCCCAGAAATAATAATAAATTTCTCTATGTGTATATAGAATAAAGGACTGACATATAATGTCTGTTTTAAGAGGGGAGGTGTCATGAAATATTCTAATCCACATATATAAATTATTAGGTAAATATGAAGCCTAACAAATAAAATTAATAAAGAGAAGAGCAATGGTAAAATGACAGTGCTGTCACAAGGAATGTACTCGAAATCCCCCTTGTTTTCTGCTTCGTCTGCAAATTGTAACGCTTTCACGTTGATATAAAAGCTTACTGTATTATTACCCGCCTTCTTCAATGAAACGTGTGCTGCATTTCTAAGAAAAACATTGAGACGTACTGCGTAATGACCTAAATTAATCCTAACATTAATTATATTACGTTACCAAAACGAACGAACAGATGGACAAAAGGATAGCGAGAGGGGAGGGCTGAAAATCAGGAACGCATGCAACACGCGACGCGCGATATACAAATGCTGGCATCACGCGTGTAAGTCTACAAGCACTAACTTTTTCAGACGGACAGTGATAAAATACACTACCCTTTCCCAGAGTTAGGTTTATAAATCATAACAGACTCTTATTAGAAAAGATAACAATAGATGGGTTTACGTTTGAACACATAACAGTACCCAGACAGCACATCTTCCAAACAGGAGGTAGAAGAAATTGCATATTTTGAACGCAGCCACGTAGCTCCTTTAAATTAGTATTTTTGGGTTCCTTAGGGCTTGCTGACAAATAATATGTAAAACGTTACGCAAATAGTCCAGGAATTAATAAATTATACCCAAAATAAAATATTGGGGGTGCCTGACAGCATAAAATCATTTCTGCTCATAAGATTTTTTTTTAACGTGTTTGAAAAAAATTTACGTTACAGAAATAGCCTACCATGTAAACTCCAAATTGATTGGAGCGCAACAAATGAAAGCCTAACCACGATTGGTCGGGCTATAAATACTATCTTGGTTGTTAGGGGAAACGGGGAAAGGTAACATTTTTTCAAACACTTGTCGAAACGTGGCTCATTGGCCAGTCTCGCTGATATACACACTTGGGAGCGTTAGTTCGAGACCACTTGTTTAAAATAGCTTGATAAAGCATCAGTGCGTTGAAGCCAGCATATATTTGGCTAAATTAAAAGCCTGGAAGATAAGCAGAAGGAAATTTGTGCCAGTTTGTGCCAGAATTCATTGCTAATCAACGTATCTGTGTTATTCGTATGAATTGTGGTAAGCTTGAACCATTTAATATCTTTTAATGAAAATTGAATGTGAATTGTTGATTTATGCCTGTATATATATGTGTAGTTCAGTGGCCAACGTGAGGTAAAGCCTGTAATGCTCCAGCCTGAACAGAGGGTGTCGGAGAGAAGTAAAACGGCATGGAATGGCCAAACAGTACACTGACACCTGGATGATTGACTAGAAAGAAATAATGCTGGAAGTGCAGAGGCGTAGTAACCATTAGGAAGGGTAATACTGGAATAAAGTATTTCAAATGAAGCTGACTGTTGGCCTAACGCTCTGAACGCAATGTTTGTGCTGTATTGTGATCAGTGTAAAAGAGAATATAAATTAGTTATGAAGTAGAAGGTACATCCTTCTTGATTTCAGGGACAGTGGTCTTGATGGTACTGAGCAGCATCTGGTCAGAGATTTGCTGAATCCAGTGTCGGACAGCATACTCCTTGGTCTTTTTAGCTATCAGTGAGGTGTCTCCTGAGCCCAGAGGAGAATTCGAGCAGAGGAGTCCTTTCCTGCCGCCATCACTCAAGATAAGCAGAGTTGGCCAGCTGAGCTCAACATTATGTCCCCTCATCTTGAAATAACTTTATAAAAATACTATTCAGAGGGGAATTTACTTGTCTTAAAATCAGGAACTGTGAACATCTCCAATACTGGTCCCTAAAGACAAACTATTGAAGTCATGATGACAAATACCAACAGAGCTTGAACAAAACAAAACCAGTATTACCTCATTTTACTACTACACAACTGACACACATAGAACATTTGTACTAATATATGTCACTACAATATTCATATTAAATACATTCTGTACATAACTTGTAATTTAAATTGATTGTGATTCCTGGTTCCCTTGTAGTTGAATCAGGACACATATTCATTCATGCTAGTAATGAATACATATTGTTATTTGAACCGTTACGAGTGACTTCTTTAAGCTATTCTCATAGAGTGTTATATGTATGTGAGTGTCACAGTGTTGTTAAGAGTAGTGGATTAAATTAAATTGTTTATCTGTCTGTTGTTGTGACTTACACTTCACCATACACATACCCTAGACACATAACGTAGCATCACACTATTCCAGAATAATTCTGACTGAGATATATAGATATGTGGTAGCAAGTAAGGTTATCTATAATACACTACTCTTAATAGATATAGATACCTTCACAGCTGATCTCAGTCAGTACACTAAGTTCCCTATAAGTATTTATAACATCCCACGTCACCACAGGCTTCTCGGCTAGAAATAAGGGCATGATCGTCGCTGAACATAGCGGCGCTTACATGACAACAACCTCCAACATGAGAATGGAGGTAGAGACAGCTACTGCTGCTTTAAGGTGGTTGTCTGAAACTTCATTGACAAGAGCAGTTATTGTGTCAGACTCTCAGTCCATGCTTCGGAAGATCTTAAATGGATAGCTACGGCATGAATGGGAAACCTCCATAGCAGCCGCAAATCTTCAGAAACTGGTGTGGATCTACTGTCCTGGTCATGCAGAGGTATGCGGCAATGAAAGAGCTGATAGACTAGCTTCAAGAGCACCTATAGTGGGTGCGTTGGATATGGATAGGGAGAGATACTGAAGGTAATTAATGATCGCCTGTTAGAGAATGACACTGCAATCGATGAATCATCACGGCTGAGATTGCTGGAGTTCGGCATTAGGCGTGGGACTGGCAGGAATGAACGTATGAAAGGATGCATCCGGCGTATATACAAACAGCGCACGACAGAAACTATTAGAATTCATACCCTTCGACATATGCTGAGTGAGACTGAGCACCTATGGGTTTGCCCGGAGTGCAATGATGTCGATTCTGAACAACAATAACTACATATATATATAAATATAAATATAAATAAATATATAAATATAAATAAATAAATATATAAATATATATAAATATATATAAATATATATAAATATATATAAATATAAATATAAATATAAATATAAATATATATATAAATATATATATATATATATATATATATATATATATATATATATATATATATATATATATATTTATATATTTATATATATATATATATATATATATATATATATATATATATATATATATATGATAGAGAGGCTATGTAGGATTGTAGAACATTACTTCTGTGATGTTGTGGCGGGTACATTACTCTCCACAGTTTTGGTGAAATAACTTTAACCATTTGCCGATGATGTTGCCCTGAGTGCTAAATCAGAGGCACATCTTCATTCCATTTTGCAAGTCTGGATGGAAGAGCTGGAGATGAGAGGGGTAGTCATCGGCAGCTCCAAAACATAATCCATGGTGATATCACGACAGAAAAGAAGGCATCAGATTAAGCTGGGAGAATAGGTCCTGGAGCAGGTAAACCAGTTTAAATACATTGGAGCTGTTATAGACTAGAAGGGAGGCATTCAATAAGAGTTGGCTACCAGAAGAGCAGCAGCTGGGACATTTTTTTAGGCCATAACTAGAGAATTCCTCAGTAAATGAGAAGTTGGCAAGAAGACGAAGACGCCTGAATGCCGATCCACCTATGTTCCAGCCTTGACGTTTGGATCCGAGTCATTGATAATGACTACAACCAACAAAAGCCAGATCCAAACCTCAGAAATGAGATATCTGGGCAAGGTGATTGGAGTAATAAGAAGAGATATGGTCTGCAACCAGGCGATACGTCAAGGCCTAATACCCCAGCCACTGCAGACTCACGTAGAACAGTCCCAACCACAATGGTTTGGCCATGCCTACCTACAGAATCGGAGAAGATCAGCTACCGTGACAAATATGGGAAACTAGTAGGCTGGGATCCAAACCTCCAGGTCGACCCAGAGTCCGCTGAAGGACAACATTAGAAAATCTCTGAAAGAACGAGGGCTAGATTAGAACCTGGCCAGGAGGAAGACAGCCGATAGGATAGTTTGGCACTCGCTCTCTCTCACAAACTCTACACTTGACGGTAGAAGAGGAACGACTAAATAAGTAACTTTAACTATTTGGATCTGCACTTTTGGTTTAGCATAGAATGTATTGTCCTTCCTACAAGTGTTGTCAACAAATATATGCCCCTTTAGTACACATTAACGTTAACTGGTCACCCACTTTCATATTATGCAGTACATTGCATGGGACATTTGTTTTCTGTTTTAGTACATTTTATGACAACAGTGGGTCCCTAAAACGTGTTTTTTTTTCTTTTCTTTACTTGCTTCTCTTTAGCAATAATTTAATCTAGGTCAGTCATTTGGGATTAGTAACTTTCGCCATTAAATTGGTAAACAAGTTATTTGTCAGTGCCAGGTGATGTTCTAAATTTACTTGTCTGCTTCTTTTAGCTTAACTCATTTCCTCTAACATCTATTTCTTGTCACTACTATCATGTGCCGTCTTACCTCTTACTGCCACAACATCTGTAATGAAAATAAAAATTCCGACATAGGTTACTATTGCTACGCCGTGTCCGACTGGCTAAGCGGTTAGAGAACTTTCCTGTTGGAAAAAATACCGGGTTCCGGGATTGAAAATGGTAGCGTCACGCTCACATCTGTAAATGGGTACGTGACTCTGCTCTTGAGATAGGGAAGGTAAAAGCAGCGAGGAAGGGAAGTGGTCGCTCCACCTCCTAAAAGCCGGATCTAGTATTGTGAAGTTTCGAATACATCACTTCCTTACCGCAGTATTTGTAATTGGACTACTTTACTCTTGTTTGTTTCTCTATAGTTTTTGACATCCAGTTTTTTTGTTTTTGTTCGGGTGCATGTTGTTTATATTGATTTTTTTTCGTTCATTCGTTATTATATTTTTTATTTTACCTCAGTAAAACGAACGTAAACAGACTTTCTATTTTTCCTTTCCGCTTCATCCCAATACTGGAAGGATATAGCTAAATATTTTATGAGCAAATGTGGAAAATAATAATTTTTTGAATCACGAGAACATCCGAAAAAAGAAGGCCTAAGAGAAAATGTATGCAAGAAGAATAACGGAAGTTTAGACAGATTGACGCCATTCAGGAGTTTGTAAGAACAAGATGAAGCTTCTAACGATATTATAGGAATGCTTTAAAACTTGGTTTAAAATAACATACGATGTCCATAAATGTCCAAAACGTGCTGTCTAGATCTCAAGACTGCAGGAATTAACGGCTATATGGCCCGGAATTAAAAGTCGTAATTAATGTATACCTCAAGGGCAAGGCCACTAAATCACAATTAATTATGTCACGTGATTAGCGACGTGTTGTGAAGATGTAAGGTAAAGGTAGTCCAGTTACAGATACTGCCGGAGGGGAGTGAGATGTTAAAAACTTCACTATACTAGGTCCAGCTATATGAGGTCGGTGACCAGTTCCCTCCCTCGCTGCCTTTGCCTTTCCTACTTAAAAACAGAGTCAGGTACACATTTATAGCTGGGTAGGCAGAAGCGTGGCACTACCAGGTTTTAAACCAGGTAACTTTGCCGCGAATGGCCTGCGCCCTAACTACTTTGGGAAGCGGACGTCTATAGTTCATTGAGTTAAAAGAGAAGTGATGGACGTAATGTTAGAAGAGAACTGGAAACACGCTGAGAAATGTAAGATATGTGTAACGTCGGGAGTCTATGAGGAGAGATTTCAAACAAAAATAAAAAGGATATTACAACTGCCCCCTTAATCATGTCGTCGTAAGAGATAAGAACTATTAGGTTGTGCATGAGGCTGGCAATCTCATTATCTAAAAACAGTTTCTACATAAACCACTACTACAAAAGCACATGCATGCTTTGATGAAGGAGACCAGCTGCAGTTGTTGCTCCATGCTCCACACGGAGCAAACAAGGAGATGGTGTTGAGGGATTAATACATTTGCGTCGCAAGGCAGTTTTCTCCCCTTTTTCGGTATAGGAAATAGATAAATATCCTAAAACATACGAAGAAAAGAACTAAGGTCTCAGGTTAAGGCGGTCTCGACTTACAGCAACGCGCCGATACGAACGAGCTAACAATACACCATTAATTTTCAATTTCCGTTATATTTCAATAAATGTTCAACTACAGTCCACCAGTTATTCACATGAGTTGATAAACCACCAGTTGTTCACATAAGTTGATAAACCACCAGTTGTTCACATGAGTTGATAAACCACCAGTAACAACTTCTCCAGCTTTACCGTGTGTTATTATTGTTTACCGAAACTGTCAATGTTTCCAGCCATGGTTGAGATATCGTGATATTGTTGTTGTTTGTGATTAATCCAGCGGCGCATGGGCTCTCGCCCTTCGGGCCAATGCCAAGATATCATGACATTAGCATTTCGTTATTCTGAATTGTTTGTAGTTTGCAGTTTACTGCATTCTCACTTTTATTCAGCTGTAGGCATTTTTGGGGAGACATAAATGTTATAAAACTTATTTTTGGGGATGCTTTATTAACGGATACTTAAGAACTTCCACTTCACGCACAAATTCCGATTTACAAACAAAATCGGGTTACGAACGCCCTTATGAACGGAGCGAGTTGATATCCCGAGACCTTGTATAGAAATTAAACAGGAGTTAGAATGCATGGAGAATTTTGACTTAAAGATGAAACAGGAGTTAGAATGCATGGAGAATTTTGACTTAAAGATGAAACAGGAGTTAGATTGCATGGAGAATTTTGACTTAAAGATGAAACAGGAGTTAGAATGCATGGAGAATTTTGACTTAAAGATGAAACAGGAGTTAGAATGCATGGAGAATTTTGACTTAAAGATGAAACAGGAGTTAGAATGCATGGAGAATTTTGACTTAAAGATGAAACAGGAGTTAGAATGCATGGAGAATTTTGACTGAAAGTCTGCGCTGAACAGAAAAATGAAAGACGAAGGGAACGACATGACGTCAAGTCAAGCCGGTACCGTGTCTCCAGGCTTAGGCGACCATGTTTATCCATAGGTATCAACGGTTGATGCTCCTTCTCAGTTCTGTTGCTAAGGTCTTCCTGTGCCACAATGTCAAGACATCCATTATTTTGTTCTCTCTGGCTTCCTCGACTTCTCTCTCCTGTGGTCAGCACACTTTTGAGTGCTCTTTTTCTCAGCACATGACCATTGAAGGTTATCTGTATCATCATGAATGTCATCATTGTAGTGGTTTTGATGGTATTGTATGATGGTGATATTACTAAGTGTGATGTATGAGGTCAGCTGTGAAGGCTCCTGAGATAAAATGTAGCTGTGAATTTTCAGAAGGCCTTTCTTGCTACCACTACGACCTCACACCTATCTTTTTTTCTAATGAATGTGGCTACGTTACAATCTAGGGTACTGAATGTAATGTGTTGTATTGACATATACAAACACACACACAGATATTAAATAATATAATATTATCAATAAAATTTAGAACACAATGAACTAAATTCAGCTGGTGAAATTTTAGAAAGTAAATCTTTTTTTAAATTTATTTGTTCTGAACCAAGGTTTTATTTTGGCCAGAACATATGAAAGATTTTAGAATTTATGAGTGAATGGCATGAATAAATGACCTGATAAATAAAAGGTGTGTACGTATATAATTTTCACGAGTAGTTATTATTTCTACAGTTCATAGTTTTATTTTCCCTGGGAGAACGATGAATAGATGTGCTGTTGGGGTGGCTTCATCCCTCCCTGTCTAAGCCTACCAACCATTGTCCATTAATGATGGAAGAAAATGGGATGTTTTAGTAGTAATTCACTTTGGGTGCTATGTCTATGAAGTTGGTGTAAATCCAGCAGACCAGCCTGCTTACGTAACTTTGAAAGAGTAGTTCTGGTGCTGGAATCTGGTGGCCCCACCTCTCCGTGCTTGGGGGCAATATATCGGGTGGCCCCACCTCTCCGGGCTTGGGGGCAATACAAGGCTGTTCTGCCGAGATGCGACACTGCACGGGTCCTCACTGTCAATTATTTACCCAGCATTTGACACCACCTTTTGGTGTCAACATAAAAAACTCACAGCTCTGAAATAAAGTATTGGTTTAGGTTCAGAGCCTTACCTAAGGAGCCACTTCTACACGTAACACTTTACAATAACACCATTTAGACAGGGTCAGATCTCTCTGACCATACAACACACCTTACCAAATTGGTTTCCCATAGGATAAGTTCTCCCAGACTACATATTCAGAAATATGTTTATTAGCTTCTTGCCCTAGGATAGGATAGGTGATATGTTCCACTGATCTCAACACTTGATCTGTCCTTCCTAATCCTTGCTGGAGTTTATATATATTGTTTGTCCCTAGACCCTGAACTAGGGCGGGGGGTCTAGAGCAAATCCTTACTTGTTTGTAAGGCTAGATTTCGATATTATAATAATAATAATAAATTCTTTAAGCGCCAAACACGGCGCATAAGGCAGAAACCAGTGCTCTCCAGGTTGTTCGTTGTGACGCCACTCCTCTTAGCTCTTGCACATTATTTAGGCCCAACGTTCTTCCTTCTCTTATTATTGTTCTTCTGAGTGTTTCTTTTGGTCTTCCTTTTTTCCTCTTACCCTCAGGAACCAAAGTGAGCGCCTGTAGTGGTATTCTGTTGTTTTGCATTCGTAGGACATGACCGATATATGACCATCGTCTTTTCCTTATATAGTCGGAGACATATTTCTGCCTAGAGTCTTCTCTTATTTGTCGATTAGTCTTGAATTCTTTCCAACTGATGTTCATGAGTTTTCTAAGACATTTGTTCTCGAATGTATTCAGCTTGTTCTCCAATGATTTTGTTATTTTCCAACTCTCACAGCCGTATGTTAACACTGAGATAACATTTGAATTAAACAGACGAAGCTTGGTATGTATATTCAATGATCGTAATTTCCAAATGTTAGATAATCTATTGAAGGCGCTAGCTGCCAAAGCAATTCTAGTATGGATTTCTCTTGTTGTGTCACCATCCTGAGTCATTTTACTGCCTAAATAATTGAAATTTTCAACTTTCTGTAGTTTTTCCCCGTTCAAGATGATATCAAAGGTCTCGTTAGAAAAGTTCATAGCTTTAGTTTTAGAGGCATTTATTTGGAGACCAATTTTAACCGAGAGATGACCCAAATTATTTATTGCTTCTTGGGATATGGCAGTATCAAATCACTCGAAACATTAAACAATATTCAAAATATACAAAGAAATAATTTCAATCTTACCAGATTATGAATAAAGAACACAGAAATGCTAGCAAAACTCAGCTGAGCTGCTGGCTATAGTATGGCGTCCCTGAACTTATTTCTATTTACTTCATTTGAAATCACCACACTTAAAATTTACTGTGTCTATCACTGGACAACTATTGAGGAATAGCAAAAAAGCTCGTCTGAGCGCGGATAATATGATTGTCTGTGGCCAATCAATGCCTTGGTTTTTTTTAAATTCAAATTTCCTACACTAAAGTCATTTCAGTCATGCTTCAGTCAAGTATGGATTTTTATCTGTTAGTCCGTCCGTCTCTACTTGCGTTTTCACAAAAACGTACTTGGTTTTTGAACCAACCTATCCATCCCCTCTACAAATTTGCCTGAAAAGTTATTTTTAGCCACAGCTCCCACCAATGTCCCTTCTCTTTCATTCTAACTAGATTTGAACACTTGCGTCTCAAGGTCGCGGTTTTTGTGCAAATTAGTGACATGTTTGATTCAATGCAGTCTTTCGCTGATGTGAACAACACAGTCTTTTGTCATTATCTTCATTATTAGCTATCCGTCTGTATAAATAAAAGCATATTATTTCACTGCTCAGAATGGGCCATCCGGCCAGCTAATTTTTATATTCCTAACATTAATATTAAGAAAAAGTTACTTTTTAAATTTTGTAATATTTCAAGCATCTGCGTTTGCCGCTGAATTCAAATAAAAGGCTTGGTATCGCAAAAGCGTCCAATAAATGACGGTGGCGTATCATATCCAAGGTCCCTTCTGTCGATTTCCTTACTTTATATCAACTTGGGGAAACGTGACTTTTTCCTTTCCCCCCCCCTCCACCCCCCCCTCCCCCCCCCTCCAGTTGCGTCTCCTTAGCCTTGCTAGTCTCACGCAATTTTTCAGTCATATTTTTTTCCTTTTGATCCGCCGTTCTCATCCCGTTCAAATGGTAACCGTTTTAATTTCCCGTCTAGCAAGTCAATTTTTATGGAGGGTAGTGACCCGCGGCGTGGGCGATCATGCCTTCTAGTAACTTACGCATTCTTTTTATCCCTATATTTTATCCTTTGGCGATATTTTTACGTTGTATCACTTGTTAATTTTATGACACATCTCTTCACTTGAAAACATGCCTACGGCAAGTTCTAAAACCAGTGATACACATAGAGAAAATCTCTCCTCACGCCTGCCATTACTCTAATTTTGATCACAGGGGTGCCGACTGAGGAAATCTGCACCGACATTCAATTTGCCTGGGATATATTGGATACTAAACTGATAAGGTTGAAGCAATAAAGACCACCTCAGCAATCTTGCGTTTTCATGCTTAGCCTGAGATAAGAATACGAGAGGCTGATGATCCGTCTCGACCACAAAAGTCCTACCATACAGATAGATTTGAAACTTCTTTATTGCCCAGATTAACGCTAAACATTCTTTTTCGCTTGTGGAGTATCCTTGTTCCGCCTTATTCAATTTGCGGCTTGCATAAGCGACTGGTTTCAGTTCCCCATCAGGTGAAGATGATCTTTGCAACAAAGCCCCTCCGAGTCCTACATTACTTGCATCGGTTCTTAAGACAAAGTCCTGTGTCAAATCAGGCAGTTTGAGAATAGGCTTGCTAGTGAGTTTTTCCTTTAACTCTTGGAACGCTAGTTCACATTGTGCAGTCCAAATAATTTTATCTGAAAGTCCCTTGCGAGTCAGATCAGTCAGAGGAGCACAAATAGCGTTAAAATTTTTGATGTATTTCTGATAAAATCCGCATAACGACACGAATGATCGCACGTCCTTTTTTGTTTGTGGTCTAGGTGCTCTCTGCCGTTTTTCCAAGTTCTTAGGATCAGGGGTCATGTTACCCTGATATACAGTGTGTCCCAAGAATTCCAACTCTTTGCATCCAATACAACATTTTGTTGGCCTAGCAGTTAAGTTCGCCTCCCGAAGTCTATTAAATAACATCTCTAGAGCTTCAATGTGTTCTTCAAATGTCTCTGTGGCGACGAGAATATCATCCATGAAATTCGTGATACATGGGTTATTCAGGGGATCCAACAATTTGCGCATCATCCTTGAAAATACACTCGGAGCATTTTTCAGTCCGAATGGTAGCATACTGAATTCATAATGTCCATCCGAAGTGCTAAAAGCCAAATAAGGTCTCACTTCAGGCTTCACTGGGATCTGGTAATAGCCTTTACTAAGATCCACCTTTGAAAAGTATTTTGCCTTGTTCAGTCTGGCAAATAACTGTTTTGTGTCTGGTAATGGATCCACTTGTCCTTCTGTGACAGCATTCAGTTTCCTGTAATCTATGCACAGTCTGTGTTCCCCAGACGGTTTTCTCAACAAAACGACACTAGAACTAAAAGATGATTCACTGTGCGAAATAATCCCCTCCTTCAGCAAATAATCTATTTCTTCCTTCAATGCCTTCTCCTTCGCGAACGGAATAGAATAGGCTCTCATACAGATTGGGTTTGAGTCTACCAGTTTCATGTCATACTGTAGCAAATTTGTATGGCCTGGTTTATCTGTTAATACATCTGTATGTTCCTCCAGAACCTGTTGAACTCTCTCCCTCTGGTTTTTAGTCAGGTGCTTACTGACTTTTACCTGTGCTGCTGTTTCACAAGGATGTAATGGGTATTCATGTGAGGTGAGTGGTTCCTTTTGCATCTGAGTTGCAATAGCCAAGGTCAATAAGGGGGTGCTTTCCTGGAGTGGTCTGTCCAGATACTTCTTTAATAAGTTTACATGATAAACTTTCTCCTTCCCCTTTTTGTCAATTTTATAGTTTGTTCTAGACACCTTCTCTAGAACCGTATATGGACCTTGCCAACCAATTTGTAATTTATTCTGGCTACCGGGTAGTAGAAGCAGCACTTTCTCTCCCACAGCTAGTTCTCGATCCTTTGCCTTCCTATTAAAATATGCTGCATGTTTCTTCCTGGCTTGTTTCAAATTATCATTTGCCAGTTTCCATCCAGCTTTCAAACGAGTGGTCAGTTCATTCACGTATTGATAAGATGAGGTAACAGGTTCTTCCGCCTTCTCATCCGTCCAGGTTCTTAATAAAGCTTCTAAAGGACCTTTTATTGGCCTCCCAAATAGCAGAGTTGCGGGAGCCATCCCGGTTGAACTATGTGGTACCTCCCGATACGCAAACAATGCGGCGGGCAGGAATTGATCCCACAGATCCGGTTTTTCGTGTGCCAGCTTTCTCAGGATAGAAATGAGAGTCCCGTTGAACCTCTCTACCTGGCCGTTCCCTTGTGGATGGTACGGACTACAATGAAAGTGTCTGGCTTGAAATAGTTTAAAAACTTCTTCCGTTAGTTTCCCCTTGAACTGAGATCCATTATCCGTCAAGATTTGATGCGGGAATCCTAATCGGGTGAATATTGTAAGTAGTGCCTCTGCTACATGTTTTGAATCAATTGATGGCAGGGCTACCGCCTCTCCCCACATAGAACAAGTGTCCACCAGAGTAAGGATGTAACTGTTCCTCCTCTTGGTCCGAGTGAGAGGTCCCACAATATCCACTGCAACCCTCTCGAAAGGTGTTCCCACTATGGGCATTTCCCCTAGAGTTGCAGGAGCAGTCCAGTGCTTTGGAGCTACCCTTTGACATTCAGGGCAGGATTTGACATATCTTTTTATATCCTCCGTTATCCCTGGCCAGAAGTAATGACAAGCTATACGCTGTCTTGTGGCGCTGATCCCCATGTGACCATTGAAGGGAATCGCATGCCCGAGTTCCATCACTTTATCTCTATATGAGGTGGGAAGAACCAGCTGGTTGTGACCATTTGTTCCAGTTCCGGCCTTCCTGTATAATAGTTTGTTCTTCATGAAATATTCCCCCTTGCTCGGAGGTGTGTGGCATTTGGGCAATTTTTTAAAACATGGCTTGAGTGTCCTATCCTCAGCCTGCGCCTTTCTCATCTCCTCTGGATGAGCATTTATAGGTTCACCTTCTTCCTCCTTCTTCTGTGACCTGGTCTGCACTGTCGCCATGATCACAGGTTTCTCGGGATTCCCCAAGAAGATGTATCTACACCCCAATATCAGAGGGTAGATTGGTTCATCTATCACTGCTGCTCTGATTTCTCCTTCCACATAGCGAGTTTTCACCGTTATCCTTGCGATGGGAAGTGTCATGAGTGGTATGTCCTTAGTCGCCCCTTGTATTTCCACTGTTTCTGTGGTATACTGACTTGGGTCCACTAGGCTAGACTTCACAACTGAATCATAATCCAAACCTGTATCATAAAGGCACCTTATGGTGACCCCATTACAAATAACATCCTCACAAACTGGGGGGTGATAAGGTTCCTGTTGTCCATTAGGATTAACCTTTAATCTTTGCGTCCCCGACTTCATTGCAGCAATGTTTGAAGGTTTCCTTCTACAAAATTCGGTGTTATGGTTATCCTTCTTGCACCATTTACACCATCTTTTTACTTGGTTCAACGGTTTTCTTTCATTGAACTTTTGGTCATTGAACTGTGAGTTTCTGTCGCGATAGTCATTTCTTGGCCGCTCAAAGTTTGTCCTACCTTTATTTCCCTGCTCTCTATTATCAAATTTATTAAATTGCTGTGGAGCTTTAAAATTGTCTATGTGCTTCTTTTTAGCACCACTTACCTCTGCCTGGGCTGCCTGATACCTCTCAGCGACATTTAAAACCTCTCCCAACTTCTCTGCACCTTGTTCCATGAGAAATTTTCATATGTCTGGAGCCATGGACTCTCTCAATTGCTCAATCATGATCATTTCTTTAAGATCTTGGGTCTTCCCCAGAGCAGTCCATTTCTCCAAATAGGTTTCCAGTCTAGCAGAGAATTGGTGGTATGTCTCCCCAGACAACAGTTTGGCATTTCTAAATTTCTTACGATAAAATTCACCATTCTTCTCGTACCTTAATAATAAAGCCTGCTTTAACATGTCATAATTGTCTTGGTCTTCCCTGTTCATTTTAGCAAAGACTTCATAAGAAGTACCTCTCAGTCCCTGTGATAGCTTTAAACTCCACCTCTCTCTCTCTAACCCATATGTAGTAGCTAATAACTCAAAACGTCCTAGGTACCCCTCTATGTCATCGTCTTTTTCAACAAAATGGTCTAAATGAAACCCCATAGCTGAGTTTGAGGCTCCCAGACTGGGCGTAGCATCTGAGGCAAAAGGGCTGGCACCATTTTCAGGAGCCTGGCCTTGTAATTCCAGCTCCCTTAGTCGTAATTCGTGCTCCCTTTGCAACCTTCTATCTTCTGCCTCCCTTTCGGCAGTCAATCTTTTTTCTTCTGCCTCCCTTTCGGCCTTTTTATCTTCTGCCTCCTTTTGCTGTCGTTTTTCTTCTGCCTCAATCTGCAGCCTCTTAGTCTCAGCCTCTAACCTCTTCTCTTCAGCCAACCTTTCAGACTCTAATTTTCTTTCAGCCTCTTTTTCTAATCTCCTTTCTTCCCGTTCAATATATTTATCACATTCAGCCGTTACGTATTGAATTAAAATCTGACCATCCATTCCCATCTCCTTTGCGGTCAGCACAGCAGCTGATCTAAATTTTGCTAGCTCCGCCATACTTTCTAAACAAATCTAGCAATAAGCAAAGTAAAATTTCCAATCACTAAAGTACTTATAATTACTCTAGACTAAAATAATTCTAATTAACTAACACTGGCTGTGAAGATTCACCAACTTCTAATTGCCCTTTTAATTTAAAGGGACACTTTTAATTTTAAGGGAATTTTACAATTTTGTTCCCCTAATTTTATTTCTCCCACCAGGAGATCCTTATATTACTGTTTATGCTAATTATCCCTGGACAAGACCCCAATATATGTAGTGGTTTTGATGGTATTGTATGATGGTGATATTACTAAGTGTGATGTATGAGGTCAGCTGTGAAGGCTCCTGAGATAAAATGTAGCTGTGAATTTTCAGAAGGCCTTTCTTGCTACCACTACGACCTCACACCTATCTTTTTTTCTAATGAATGTGGCTACGTTACAATCTAGGGTACTGAATGTAATGTGTTGTATTGACATATACAAACACACACACACACAGATATTAAATAATATAATATTATCAATAAAATTTAGAACACAATGAACTAAATTCAGCTGGTGAAATTTTAGAAAGTAAATCTTTTTTTAAATTTATTTGTTCTGAACCAAGGTTTTATTTTGGCCAGAACATATGAAAGATTTTAGAATTTATGAGTGAATGGCATGAATAAATGACATGATAAATAAAAGGTGTGTACGTATATAATTTTCACGAGTAGTTATTATTTCTACAGTTCATAGTTTTATTTTCCCTGGGAGAACGATGAATAGATGTGCTGTTGGGGTGGCTTCATCCCTCCCTGTCTAAGCCTACCAACCATTGTCCATTAATGATGGAAGAAAATGGGATGTTTTAGTAGTAATTCACTTTGGGTGCTATGTCTATGAAGTTGGTGTAAATCCAGCAGACCAGCCTGCTTACGTAACTTTGAAAGAGTAGTTCTGGTGCTGGAATCTGGTGGCCCCACCTCTCCGTGCTTGGGGGCAATATATCGGGTGGCCCCACCTCTCCGGGCTTGGGGGCAATACAAGGCTGTTCTGCCGAGATGCGACACTGCACGGGTCCTCACTGTCAATTATTTACCCAGCATTTGACACCACCTTTTGGTGTCAACATAAAAAACTCACAGCTCTGAAATAAAGTATTGGTTTAGGTTCAGAGCCTTACCTAAGGAGCCACTTCTACACGTAACACTTTACAATAACACCATTTAGACAGGGTCAGATCTCTCTGACCATACAACACACCTTACCAAATTGGTTTCCCATAGGATAAGTTCTCCCAGACTACATATTCAGAAATATGTTTATTAGCTTCTTGCCCTAGGATAGGATAGGTGATATGTTCCACTGATCTCAACACTTGATCTGTCCTTCCTAATCCTTGCTGGAGTTTATATATATTGTTTGTCCCTAGACCCTGAACTAGGGCGGGGGGTCTAGAGCAAATCCTTACTTGTTTGTAAGGCTAGATTTCGATATGGCAGTATCAAATCACTCGAAACATTAAACAATATTCAAAATATACAAAGAAATAATTTCAATCTTACCAGATTATGAATAAAGAACACAGAAATGCTAGCAAAACTCAGCTGAGCTGCTGGCTATAGTATGGCGTCCCTGAACTTATTTCTATTTACTTCATTTGAAATCACCACACTTAAAATTTACTGTGTCTATCACTGGACAACTATTGAGGAATGGCAAAAAAGCTCGTCTGAGCGCGGATAATATGATTGTCTGTGGCCAATCAATGCCTTGGTTTTTTTTAAATTCAAATTTCCTACACTAAAGTCATTTCAGTCATGCTTCAGTCAAGTATGGATTTTTATCTGTTAGTCCGTCCGTCTCTACTTGCGTTTTCACAAAAAACGTACTTGGTTTTTGAACCAACCTATCCATCCCCTCTACAAATTTGCCTGAAAAGTTATTTTTAGCCACAGCTCCCACCAATGTCCCTTCTCTTTCATTCTAACTAGATTTGAACACTTGCGTCTCAAGGTCGCGATTTTTGTGCAAATTAGTGACATGTTTGATTCAATGCAGTCTTTCGCTGATGTGAACAACACAGTCTTTTGTCATTATCTTCATTATTAGCTATCCGTCTGTATAAATAAAAGCATATTATTTCACTGCTCAGAATGGGCCATCCGGCCAGCTAATTTTTATATTCCTAACATTAATATTAAGAAAAAGTTACTTTTTAAATTTTGTAATATTTCAAGCATCTGCGTTTGCCGCTGAATTCAAATAAAAGGCTTGGTATCGCAAAAGCGTCCAATAAATGACTGTGGCGTAACATATCCAAGGTCCCTCTGTCGAGTTCCTTACTTTATGTCAACTTGGGAAACGTGACTTTTCTCCGTTTCCCCCCCAATTGCGTCTCCTTAGCCTTGCTAGTCTCACGCAATTTTTCAGTCATATTTTTTTCCTTTTGATCCGCCGTTCTCATCCCGTTCAAATGGTAACCGTTTTGATTTCCCGTCTAGCAAGTCAATTTTTATGGAGGGTAGTGACCCGCGGCGTGGGCGATCATGCCTTCTAGTAACTTACGCATTCTTTTTATCCCTATATTTTATCCTTTGGAGATATTTTTACGTTGTATCACTTGTTAATTTTATGACAATCATCATCATCATAATTTCCATTTCGCTACTTATAGAGCATTGAGCCACCACTGTAGCTGGTCTATGTCATCAAAACATTAATTGACGCTTCCAGTAGTGGTTTCTGTAACTATTTCTTGACATGATGAGGTTGCTAGCTCCATGCACAACATCATTTTAGTCGCCATGTACGCCATGCTTGAGAGGCCAATAGTCCAATTACGTATGTCTTCCTCTCATCAGAGAGCCTCGGAGAACTACGCGTGACCATTACAAGTTGATTAGAAGAAAATGACCTAAAAGAGTAGGCCCTACTTTGAGGAACTTTCAGATTTGACAAGCTCAGGAAGAATTAGCGGGAACATCCATTATACAATTATATACAGAAATAAAATTATTTCTTTCCCCACTAGAAAAACATCTTGTGAGGGAGATAGATTCCTTGTTACAAACAGTCAATGCGTGGAAAAGAAGGACGAGTAATGGGGTCCAAACCGGAGTAGTGGGAGGGGGAATCAATAGATAGGGATGAGCCTTGTTGATGTTAGCGCCACGATGGATGTGATAGGATTAGAATCAACTGATAGGGATGAGCCTTGTTGATGTTAGCGCCACGATGGATGTGATAGGATTAGAATCAACTGATAGGGATGAGCCTTGTTGATGTTAGCGCCACGATGGATGTGATAGGATTAGAATCAACTGATAGGGATGAGCCTTGTTGATGTTAGCGCCACGATGGATGTGATAGGATTAGAATCAACTGATAGGGATGAGCCTTGTTGATGTTAGCGCCACGATGGATGTGATAGGATTAGAATCAACTGATAGGGATGAGCCTTGTTGATGTTAGCGCCACGATGGATGTGACAGGATTAGAATCAACTGATAGGGATGAGCCTTGTTGATGTTAGCGCCACGATGGATGTGACAGGATTAGAATCAACTTATAGGGATGAGCCTTGTTGATGTTAGCGCCACGATGGATGTGATAGGATTAGAATCAACTGATAGGGATGAGCCTTGTTGATGTTAGCGCCACGATGGATGTGATAGGATTAGAATCAACTGATAGGGATGACCTTGTTGATGTTAGCGCCACGATGGATGTGATAGGATTAGAATCAACCAAATCAAGTTGAGTATTGTTAGTCCCGTGTAGTTTCCATGGGGGCGGGGTGAGATAAAGATAAAATAAGACTACCTCTGCTGCAAGCATGTCCTACGAGGCGACTAATATGAGATGGCACATTGTATTTTGTTATCATGTTTTAATTATTCCCTTTTCCCACGTTTATTATCCGCCCTTGGCAGTTATCTTATAGCCTCTCTAGATGGGTCTGCGTGCCTAGTTCTGAAGCCTTTTAAAATAAAGTTCATTCGTTCGTTCTATATTTTCCATTTATATTTCATGTTTTCGACTGGCTGACAAAGGTTTCCTTTCTTCTAATGTATTATTCATTTGTAAAAATGACTCCTCAACATACATTTCCATTTGTTTGTAACACTCTTTAGAATAAAATTGATACAGAATGCAGAAGCCAAATGACCCTTCATAGGAAAATAAAACAGACACAGTGTGACGGTATTGCCTCCCCTGCTTTGCAGTAGTGGTCCAACAGGGACCAGAACTCAAGAGTATCTATTATAGGCTTCAATGGAGTCTATCTTTACACAAGATTACTCTTGGCAGAAATGTCGATAGAAGAGTAGTAAAGCTTCTATCACATGGGAGTCTTCACAAGATATTCAGGTAAGCGAAATTAATGCTCGCTGTCGCTAAGCACGTTAATTCTATAATCTGCCGACACTTTTATGAAGGATTTAAGCAATGGTTTATTCTAGCTCGTTAAGCCCCACCCCTGAGTTAACCACTGCAATTATTAGTATTATATATATATATATATATATATATATATATATATATATATATATATATATATATATATATATATATATATATATATATATATATATATATATATATATATATATATATATAGCTCTGTTTAGAGTGTGTGCTTAGTAACTTTGACTGAGACAAACATGTAGTACATTTAAAAGGATTGAATCGATGTTAAATTTGTAACATTACAAATAACAAAATTTAATAATTACTTTAAGTTTTAACAGTTGGAAAATAATTTGAATATTTATGAAAAGAATTTCATCACTTGGATGGGATTTAACTGAATAAAGGTGGTCACTTTTGGCAGCGGATATTTTCACTTAGCTGCCTATGGTAGTTTCTTCTCCCGCTTGGTCAGTTCCTTTCACTCTGCTCTCGCTCGTCTCTGGTCAAAGTCAGGCGCCGCACGTTCTCAGAACATTCAAGGAGTAACGGCCAAGTTGGTTCTGCGTCTGTCTATAAGACCCTCTAATGATGGCTTCTCGCAAAACGTCAGTCCAACTCTACTTGGTTCCAGAGATAGTACTTTCTGCTGGTACCACCAATAACTGGTAATAGAAATAGAAACAAAACGCTGTTCTGAGTATGGCGTTTTCCGACACAGTTATGTGCTCCCCTCTTCTATTCTACCATCCCATGACAGAATTTACCCTCGATGAGAATTAAATTTAATCCCTCGGGATGAAACTTCCTTTGCATTTAAACTGACTAGCTTTAGCTTTACATTACGTTTTAATGAAAAGGTTAAACGTACAGATATAATATGTTTTACATTTACATCTCCACTGTTTAAAAAGTGTTCACAATATAAATTCATTTATGTTTCATTGACTTATGGAAAAATTTGGAACTTCTATTAATTAGAATGCATATTTTCACATAGACATTTACACTGGTTTAAAGCTTGAAAAGTTACAATAATTTTAAAGTGAATATGTTTATAGAGACATTTACACTGCTTTGAAAATGTAAGTATTATTCTTTGTCACGTAGATCTTATGTTCATTAAATTGCCTAGATCTTCTTCCTATTCTCTCACCCGGATCCTTTTATTTTATTATCACTCTTTACTTTTTTGCCTGTATTTTTCGCATTCGTTGCGAAAAATATATTTCTTTCCCATCATCGTTTTTCTTTCTCATACTGACTAGTAACCTTATTGCATCAGATGTCAGTCGCGCAGGTAGACGAGAATGTGCGAAAAATTCGTTCCGCTGGACATAGAGCAAACTTTATGTCTACATTTGCACCTGTCACGCGCGGGTTTTTCGGCTGAGCGCTCAGGAAAGGCGTGATTACTGACATCTCTACGACGCAGTACGAGACGGTTGTCTGAGAGTTGCAACTGACACGCGTACATCTCGGTCAGTAGGTGGCAGTTACGTCACGCGTTAAGCTGACGTAGGTGTTTTACACGTAAAAGGGGAGATGATTTCGGAGTTTGAGGAAATGTGGGATTGTTTGCCCCTGTTTTCAAATATCCACCCAGGAGCTGAAATCTGATTTCATTTTGAGTCTTCAACATATTCAGTAAACGGAACACGCGTGCTAGCGAATGAAGCTTGTATAGCGAATTTCATAGTTCTCGTCAGATTTCTGACGAGCTTCTAACTACCTATCTAGTGAATTATCCTAGTCGTGGTGTTACCGTAGTTCTGGGTGATTATTGGGGTGATCCCAACTGGCCAGCGTTTAGTAAAGAGACATATTTGTGAGAAGCATAGACATTTCCTATCTTTAACCACGTGGGTTTTTTTTTTAAGTAACACTGGTCTGACAGTGCATATGCCATCAGAGATAGACAGTAATACGAATCCCACTAACGGTTTCTAAAGACTAGAAATATATATTGGGCTTTTGAGCCAGTTCATATTGCTCCACAAATTTAAATGTACATGCTGCCTGGCGGCGAGAATAGTTACAAGAATAACATTAACATTCCGACAGAGTTTTTGACTAGTATTGTGGTGACCAAATATAGTACCTTCCTGAAAGTAGACACCGATCTGACATTCCTTAAATTCTAGAAACCAAAGCTAATGACATTGTGCTCTGCTAACTTTCGTGCCTGGACAAATTTTATGTGACTTAACAGACATCCGAAAAATAAGAACACCCAAGGAATCGTTCCCTGAGACAGAGACATTCAGTACGTCTTGTTGGAACTGGGGATTTCTTGGTCGAGAACTGCATTTACGGGTCTGTGTGAAGGTCCTAGAATTTATTATGTTCCCAGAGGCAGCGAGCAAAGCTGTAAGTATAACTGTGAGCACATGGCCATGGCTGAATGAATAAGAGTGTACGCAGGTCTGAGTGTTATTTTACCGTTGTATTATTGTCACCCATTTGCTGTCTTAACTTTGTAATCTGCAGAATTTGTTACTAATGCTAGAGTTTCTTTTTCTTAGGCTAAATCAGATTATCAAACTCTGTTCATACATTTACGAGAAAGAAAGAAACCTCTTAGACTCAACCCTATGTATCTATAACTCTTTGGGCCATCATCTGTTCTCTTAACGGGGCTGTGGGCTAAACCTAGAGTAAGATTCTAACGGGCTATCATCCTTGTAGCATTTTTCTTGAATTTATGACTATTTGTATATGTTTTTCCTTGATGTATTTCTTTGGTGTTGTGAGAAGATTTTAAATGATAATTAAAATCTCTCTTGAACTTAATAATCGTGTTGGTCAGCTCGTTCTAAAATATATATATCATTGTTATAGTTTTCCCACGTCTGTGTGGTTAACTGTCGTCACGTGTATGTGCGTGCCCGTGAGTAGATAGAGATTTATGTAATATATCTGTGGTTTAGACTGTCTGACAACTTTAGATCTGTTGTAGAAGATAGGTGAGAGAGAGAGAAAAGATTTCCTGCTCTCAGAGACAGCCTCTATATCACGATACTATCATCTCACTTGTGGAATTCTATCGCCTTTTCACTAACTCTCACTGTGGCTATCGCTTATTCTAGTCTATACAGAAGGGACCAACCCAAGTCTTAATTCCCCTATCGAAAATCTACGACATTCTTAGAATGTACATCATTTCTTTTCATCTTTCCTTCCTTGCTCCATAGGGAACCTGGAACTACCTTATGTTTTTAGTTCTCTTTACGAAACTATCAATAAAGCAATCACCAGCCCGTGCAGTGGTGGTTCATGAATCATCATTCTAGATACGGAGGTTGCCAGCCTCAAATGACTTTGACATCCAATAGCAGTTTCACATATTAAACTTCACATGGTAATATATACATATATATATATATATATATATGTTAGTTCACATGTAAGTAATAAAATATGAAATGTAAATCACAACTTACGCCAATCCTGGCTAAACTCTTGTCGCACAGATGAATAAAAGAGACGAATCGTTCTCTTACACGCGTCTGGGATGCTGTAATTCTACAATCGATTATCTTTCTGACTCCGTGTTTCTTCAGTTTCCTAGTCCCGGTGTTCCTTATTAACATGTAGAGAGTTCCTGTGCTTTATAAGTCTTATTTGGTTCTCCAATAAAAGGTCCGGTTAACAAATAGGAATTATGAATCTAGTCTTCACTTTTGCGAGGTCTGATGTTGTCTTGGCGAGCTTGAAATTCACAGTGAGTTACAAATGCGAAATGGTCTGGCTATATTCCTCTCAATGGTGTTATGAATATAATCAGAAAGATCCAATCATTTCAAACAGGTCGGGTGTGGCACGTTCAAAAGGTTTCCTACATGGACAAATTTTGCAAAAGGTCACGTCTCCCATATATGGTAATATGATGTCTTGCATACACTCTCACAAACACATTTGTAGACTCATACTGTCTAAAATGGGATAAATCCATGATTACTTTTAACCCAGTGACCGCAAGCGATTATATCACTCTTGTCTGCCCACATGTGTCACCCAGACAGTAATCTCGTTATCTGTCGCATGAGTGCGCAAACTCCGTGTCTTATCGGTGATTTAAGCCGATAGCGCTGGCCGATGTACGTTTTAATCTGCCGCGCCTATAACCACAAATCTGGGTAGCGCCAATCAAATGTGATGTATCATATCAGCCGCTCCTTGCAAATCTGATATTTATCACCTACAGGGTGCTTTGATAAAATCAAATATCTGCTACTTAGCAGAAAAATAACGAGGAAAGAAAGAAAAAGAGAAAGAAAAGTGCGATAATTGACAGCACATAATAAAAATCAGTACCACAAATGTACCGATACTGCCGGAGAGAACAAAAGATCGTTAAGAGGTCGTCCAGTTCTCACACACAGACCAATTCAAAACAGACAAACAGAACAAACCAAACAACAAGTCAGACTCAACACAACTAAACAGACAACTAATCAGACAATCACTGACCGATAATAAAACTTTAAAAAAAATAATTAAATGTTGCCTCGTTTTGGCAAGGCGCGCCTTGTTTCAACCAGACACAGGGTCCGTCGGTTATATTAGAGCGCATGTCCAAATAAAAAGACCTATTGATCTGGTTTATTATATAATAATACTATTGCAGCTTCAGAAAATAAAGAATTACAGGGTAGTTAGGATGGAGGGGTGGAAAGTCTAGAAACGTCGGTACAAGTCATAGCAAATTATCAAGACAGGACATGACTTGTAGAATTAGATCTGCATAATTCACACACACGATGGAACCACAACAGGGAAGGAAATTGAGCATGTCAAAGTCCAGACATTTGGTAAAGGAATCTCTAATTTGTTACTTCAACGCCTGGGTACGTGCGGATGTAGGGTTGTCAGTTGTTACTTCAGCTTATGGGCACGTGTGGATGTAAGGATAGGAATTGTTACTTCAACATGTGGAAACGTGCGAGTGTAAGGTTGGACATTGTTACATCAATATGTGGACACGTGCAGGTGTAAGGTTGGAAATTGTCACTTCATCATGTGAACACGTGCGAGTGTAAGGTTGAAAATTATTACTTCAACATGTGGACACGTGCGAGTGTAAGGTTGGAAATTATTACTTCAACATGTGGTCACGTGCGAGTGTAAGGTTGGAAATTGTTATTTCAACATGTGGACACGTGCGAGTGTAAGATTGGAAATTGTTATTTCAACATGTGGACAAGTGCGAGTGTAAGATTGGAAATTGTTATTTCAACATGTGGACAAGTGCGAGTGTAAGCTTGGAAATTGTTATTTCAACATGTGGACAAGTGCGAGTGTAAGATTGGTAATTGTTATTTCAACATGTGGACAAGTGCGAGTGTAAGATTGGAAATTGTTATTTCAACATGTGGACAAGTGCGAGTGTAAGATTGGAAATTGTTATTTCAACATGTAGACACGTGCGAGTGTAAGGTTGGAAATTTTTATTTCAACATGTGGACAAGTGCGAATGTAAGATTGGTAATTGTTATTTCAACATGTGGACAAGTGCGAGTGTAAGATTGGAAATTGTTATTTCAACATGTGGACAAGTGCGAGTGTAAGATTGGAAATTGTTATTTCAACATGTGGACAAGTGCGAGTGTAAGATTGGAAATTGTTATTTCAACATGTGGACACGTGCGAGTGTAAGGTTGGAAATTGTTATTTCAACGTGTGGACACGTGCGAGTCCAAGGTTGGGAATTGCCACTTCAACAGTTGCGGGTGCATAAAAATCTGCTTTTCAATAAACAATAAACTTACATGCACATGAATTGAATTGGATACACAATTTACAATATAGCCACCGACCAAAGCGGTGGGAGACCAAATTATTTTTACTGGTAATAAGCGAGCAAATTACTTCCTTTTAAATTATCCTTTAACATTTTCAAAAAAAAAATATTTTAAATATTTTTATTTCTTGCCATAATTAAACTTGTTGTCCTTCATGAAGAACTCTGCATGTCATGAAGGACAACTTACAGAACTTTTTGGGATTAGAACGGGAGTGCGACATGGATGCCTCTTTTCTCCATTTCTTTTCTTTCTAGCAATAGACTGGGTTATGAAAACATCGACATCACAAAACAGACGTGGAATGTAGTGGAATCTAACTAAATAGCTTGATGATCTAGATTTTGCAGATGACTTGGCTCTTCTGGTCCAAAACCATAATCAGATGCTTGATAAAATAATATACTCGGTGAGCGGTCACAACAAGTTTGTCTGAAAATACACAGGGAAAAGACAAAGATAATGAGAATAGATGCAAGAAATGATAACAAGATTAAATTTGAAGAAAAACCACAAAATATGTAGAATCGTATACATCTCTTGGCAGCAAAATAGACAACGTTGGAGGGTGTCGTGGAATATTCTAATCCACATATATAAATTATCAAGTAAATATAAAGCCTAATAAATACATAAAATTAATAAAGAGAAGAGCAATGGAAAAATAACAGTGCTGTCACAAGGAATGTACTCGAAATCCCCCTTGTTTTCTGCTTCGTCTGCAAATTGTAACGCTTTCACGTTGATAGTAAAGCTTACTGTATTATTACCCGCCTTCTTCAATGAAACGTGTGCTGTATTTCTTGGAAAAAAACATTGAGAGGCCCTGCGTAATGACCTAAATTAATCCTAACATTAATTATACTGCGTTACCAAAACGAAAGACAGATGGACAAAAGGATAGCGGGAAGGGAGAGGCAGAAAGCCGAACACTAAACACGCTTCGCGCGATACACAAATGCTGCCATCACGCGTGTAAGACTACATGCACTAACTTTTTTTTTCAGACGGACAGTGATAAAATACATTACCCATCCCAGAGTTAGGTTTATAAATCATAAAAAACGCTTATTAGGAAAGATAACAATAGATGGGTTTACGGTTGAAAACATAACAGTACCCAGACAGCACATCTTCGAAACAGGAGGTAGAAAATACATATTTTGAACGCAGCCACGTAGCTCCTTTAAATTGGGATATTTGGGTTCCTTAGGGCTTGCTGACAAAGAATATGTAAAACGTTACGCAAATAGTCCAGGAATTAATAAATTATACCCAAAATAAAATAGTGAGGATGCCTGACAGCATGAAATCATTTCTGCTCATAAAATTTTTTTATAACGTGTTTGAAAAAAACTTACGTTACAGAAATAGCCTACCATGTAAACTCCAAATTGATTGGAGCGCAACAAATGAAAGACTGACCACGATTGGTCGGGCTATAAATACTATCTTTCGTTGTTAGGGGAGACGGGGAAAGGTAACATTTTTTCAAACACTTGTCGAAACGGGGCCTCATTGGCTAGACTCGCTGATATAATCACTTAGGAGCGTTAGTTCGAAACCACTTGTTTAAATAAGCTTGATAAAGCGACAGTGCGTTGAAGCCAGCTCACATTTTTGCTAAAATAAAAGCCTGGAACATAAGCAGATGGGAATTTGTGCCAGTAAATGTGCCAGAATTCATTGCTAATCAACGTATCTGTGTTTATTTCCATGAAATTGTGGTAAGCTTGAACCATTCAGTATCTTTTAATGAAAAGTGAATGTAAATTGTTAATTTATGCCTGTATATATATGTGTAGTTCAGTGGCAAACAGGAGATAAAGCCTATAATGCTCCAGCCTGAACAGAGGGTGTCGGAGGGAAGTAAAACGGCATGGAATGGCCAAATAGTACACTGACACCTGGATGATTGATTAGACAGAAATAATGCTGGAAGTGCAGAGGCGTGGTAACCATTAAGGAGGTAAATACTGGTATAAAGTATTTCAGATGAAGCTGACAGTTGGCCTAACGCTCTGAACTCAATGTTTGTGTTGTATTGTGATCAGTGTAAAAGAGAATATAAATTAGTTATGAAGTAGAAGGTACATCCTTCTTGTTTTCAGGGACCGTGGTCTTGATGGTATTGAGCTGCACCTGGTCAGAGCTTTGCTGAATCCAGAGTCGGACAGCATACTCCTTGGTCCATTTAGCTATCAGTGAGGTGTCTCCAGAGCCCAGAGGAGAATTCGAGCAGAGGAGTCCTTTCCTGCCGCCATCACTCAAGATAAGCTGATTTGGCCAGCTGAGCTCAACATTATGTCCCCTCATCTTGAAATGACTTTATAAAAATAACATTCAGAGGGGAATTTAATTGTCTTAATATCAGGAACTGAGAACATCTCCAATACTAGTCCCAAAAGACAAACTATTGAAGTCATGATGACAAATACCAACAGAGCTTGAACAAAACAAAACCAGTATTACCTCATATTACTACTACACAACTGACACACATAGGATATTTTTAATATTATATGTCACTACAATATTCATATTGATAAAGTCTGTACATATACTTGTAATTAAAATTGATTGTGATTCCTGGTTCCTTTGTATTTGAATCAGGACACATATACCTTTATGATAACCATGAATACATATTGTTATTTGAAAAGTTATCAGTGACTCCTTAAGATATTCTCATAGAGTGTTATATGTATGTGAGTGTCACAGTGTTGTCAAGAGTAGTGGATTAAATTAAATTGTTTATCTGTCTGTTGTTGTGACTTACACTTCATCATACACATACCCTAGACACATAACGTAGTCATCACACTATTCCAGAATAATTCTGACTGAGATATATAGATATGTGGTAGCAAGTAAGGTTATCTATAATACACTACTCTTAATAGATATAGATACCTTCACAGCTGATCTCAGTCAGTACACTAAGTCCCCTATAAGTATTTATAACATCCCACTTCACCACATATATTGGGGTCTCGCTCTTGGGATTTTGAATCTTTCCCTATTAAAAATATTGGGGGTAATTCACTTCAGGGAATATAAGAATTAAAAGGTATCCTTGGGTGGAATTGAATAAGGTTGAGCTCACGGTGCCTGTGTTGTCCATTAGATATATTTAGAGATTAAATTGTTGGTTAGACATTGTAGAAATTTACCTGATAGACAATGGCGGACCTGGCCAAGTTTCGATCTGCTGCTGTACAGACTGCAAAAGAGTTAGGATTAGATGGGCAAGTTATGGTTGCCTATGTCACTACGGAATGTGACAAATTTATTGAACGCGAAGAAAGAAGATTAGAAAAAGAGGCCGAAAGAAAGTTAGAGGCTGAGACTAAGAGGTTGCAGATTGAGGCTGAGGCTAAGAAATTGGAGGCAGAAAGAGAAGACAGAAGATTGGCTGCAGAAAGGGAAGAGAGGAAATTAGCTGCAGAAAGGGAAGCAGAAGATAAAAGATTACAAAGGGAACATGAGTTACGACTAAGGGAGTTTGAGTTTCAAGGCCATGCTCCTGAAAATGGTGCCAGTCCCTTTGCCTCTGATGCTACGGTTACTCAAGGAGCCTCAACCTCAGCTATGAATTTTCATTTAGATCATTTTGTTGAGAAAGACGATGATATAGAGAGCTACCTAAATAGGTATGAGCTATTAGCTACCACGTATGGGTTAGAGAGAGAAAGATGGAGCTTAAAGTTATCTCAGGGACTTCGTGGGGCAGCTTATGAAGTTTTTGCAAAAATGAGCAGAGGTGATCAGGAAAATTATGACATGCTAAAGCAGGCTCTTTTGTTAAGGTATGAAAAGAATGCAGAATTTTATAGGAAAAAATTTAGGAATGCTAAACTACTGTCAGGTGAAACCTATCACCAGTTCTCTGCACGAATAGAGACATACTTGGAGAAATGGACTTCTCTGGGGAAAACCCAAGATCTTAAGGAAATGGTCCTTATAGAGCAATTAAGAGAGTCCATGGCTCCAGACCTGAGAAAGTTTCTCATGGAACAAGGTGCAGAGAGGCTGGATGAGTTGCTAAATGTTGCTGAAAGGTATCAAGCAGCTCAAGCAGAGGTAACAGGTAATAAAAAGAAACAAGTGGATAACTTTAGGGCACCACAGAACTTTAATAAATTTGATCCTAAGGATCAAAATAAAGGTAAGCACCAATTTGATAGGCCACGGTATGAAAATAAAAATAAATTCCCACAATTCGATGAAAGGAAATATGATGAAAGAAAATCTTTCAACCAAGGAAAAAGGTGGTGTAAAAATTGTAAGATGAACAATCATGACACTGACCATTGTAGAAGGAAACCTCCTCATTTTGCTGCTATGACATCGGGGAAAAAGGAAAAGAAGGGCAAACCTGACGAATTACAGGAACCATACCACCCCCCAGTGTGTGAAGATGTCATCTGTAATGGTGTCACTATAAGATGTTTATATGATACCGGTTTAGATTACGATTCCGTTGTGAGTTCTCACCTGGTGCAGGCCGATCAATACACCACAGAAACAGTGGAGATTCAAACTGCAACCAAGGATGTAGCTACCATGACACTTCCCGTCGCCCGAATAAAAGTGAAAACGCGATATGTGGAAGGAATCATAAAAGCAGCAGTGATAAATGAGCCAATCTACCCTCTAATATTGGGGTGTAGATATGTCTTCTTGGGGAATCCCAAGAGACCTGTGATATTGGCAACAGTGCAGACCAGATCACAGTCAAAGAAGGAGGAGGATAATCCCATAAATACTCACCCAGATGAGATGAGGAAGGCACAGGCTGAGGACAAAACACTCAAGCCATGTTTCAAGAAGTTGCCCAAATCTCATACACCTCCAGGCAAGGGAGAGTTTTATATGAAGAACAAACTGATATATAGGAAGGCTGGATCTGAATCCAATGGTCACGGACAGCTGGTCCTTCCCACTTCATATAGGACTAAAGTGTTGGAACTAGGGCATGCGATTCCCTTCAGTGGTCATATGGGAATCAGCGCAACAGGACAGCGAATAGCTTGTCACTATTTCTGGCCAGGAATAACTGAAGATATCAAACGATATGTAAAATCCTGTCCAGAGTGCCAACGAGTAGCACCTAAACATTGGACTGCACCAGCAACTCTGGGGGAAATGCCCATAGTGGGAACACCCTTTGAGAGAGTTGCCGTGGATCTTGTGGGACCTCTCACCCGAACCAAGAGAAGGAACAGCTACATTCTGACTCTGGTGGACACTTGTTCTATGTGGGGAGAGGCAGTAGCCCTGTCATCGATTGATTCAAAACATGTGGCAGAGGCATTGCTCACAATTTTCACAAGGTTAGGCTTTCCCAATCAAATCTTGACTGATAATGGCTCTCAGTTCAAGGGGAAACTAACTGAAGAAGTTTTCAGGATCTTCCAGGCCAAACACTTCCATTGTAGTGTGTATCATCCCCAAGGGAACGGCCAAGTGGAAAGATTTAACGGCACATTGATGTCGATCCTGAGAAAGTTGGCACACGAAAAACCAGATACATGGGACCAGTACCTGCACGCCGCCCTCTTTGCTTATCGGGAGGTACCCCATAGTTCAACCGGTATGGCCCCGGCAACATTATTGTTTGGAAGGCCAATAAAAGGTCCACTTGAAGCTTTGTTAAGAACGTGGACTGATGAAAAGGCAGAGGAAAACATTACATCTTCATACCAATATGTGAATGAGCTGACCACTCGGTTAAAAACTGGCTGGAAACTTGCCAATGAAAATTTGAAACAAGCCAGGAGAAACATGCTGCCTATTATAACAGGAAGGCGAAAGACAGAAATTTGGCTGTAGGAGAGAAAGTACTGCTTCTTTTGCCTGGGAGTCAGAATAAGTTACAAATTGGATGGCAGGGTCCATATACAGTTTTAGAGAAGGTGTCTAGAACAAATTATAAGATAGATAAGAAGGGGAAAGAAAAAATCTATCATGTGAATCTCCTGAAGAAATATTTGGAAAGAGAAGATCAGGAAGAGACACACTTGTTGACCTTGTCCATCGCCATGGAGATGAAAAAGGAACCACTTTCATCATTTGAATATCCATTACACCCCTGTGAGACAGCAGCACAGGTGAAAATCAGTACACATTTAACGAAAACTCAGAAAGAGAGAGTGCAACAGGTTCTAAATAATCATGCAGAGGTGTTAACAGACCGACCAGGGCATACAAACCTATTGGAATATGATATGAAACTCATAGACTCCACACCTGTCTGTATGAAACCATATTCGATTCCGTTTGCTAAGGAAAAAGCTTTGAAGGAAGAGATAGACTATCTATTGAAGGAAGGAATTATTTCGCACAGTGAGTCTTCGTATAGTTCCGGTGTTGTACTCTTAAGGAAGCCCTCTGGAGAACATAGACTCTGTATAGATTACAGGAGACTGAATGCTATTACAGAAGGACAGGTGGATCCATTGCCGGATACAAATCAGCTGTTTGCCAGACTAAATAAAGCTAAATATTTCTCAAAAGTGGATCTGAGTAAAGGATACTATCAGATTCCAGTAAAGCCTGAGGTTAGACCATACCTAGCTTTTAGTACCTCAGAAGGACACTATGAGTTTAATAGATTGCCATTTGGATTGAAGAATGCGCCTAGTGTCTTCTCTAGAATGATGAGAAAATTATTGGATCCTCTGAATAATCCCTGTATAACAAATTTTATGGATGATATCCTTATAGCAACAGAAACATTTGAGGAACACATTGACTCTCTGAACATGCTGTTTGATCGACTTAGGGAGGCAAATTTAACAGCCCGACCAACCAAATGTTGCGTTGGATGTAAAGAATTGGAATTTTTGGGACACACAGTTTATCAGGGAAACATGACCCCTGACCCAAAGAATTTAGAGAAACTACAGAAAGCCCCGAGACCACAAACCAAGAAGGACGTGAGATCCTTTGTCTCATTATGTGGTTTCTACCAGAAGTATATCAAAAACTTTAATTCCATATGTGCACCGTTAACTGAATTGACACGTAAAGGACATCCAGATCGCATTACATGGACACCACAATGTGAAATGACTTACCAAGAATTGAAGGAAAAGCTCACAAGTAAACCCATTTTGAAATTACCTGACTTAAGTCAAGAATTCATAGTAAGGACGGATGCAAGTAATATTGGGTTAGGTGCAACTCTACTACAGAAATCAGATGCATTGGATGGGGAATTAAGCCCAGTGGCATATGCTAGCAGAAAGTTGAATAAAGCTGAAATCAACTACTCAACTAGCGAAAAAGAATGTCTTGCAGTAATATGGGCAATAAAGAAATTCAATATTTATCTATATGGGAAGGCATTTAAGTTGCAAACAGATCACAAACCTTTATCGTTTCTAGCACAGGCTAAGCATGAGAACTCTAGGTTACTCCGATGGTCTTTGCTTCTGGCTCCATATAATTTTAGCATCGAGTATATATCTGGAAAAACCAATTTGGGAGCTGATTTTTTAAGCCGCCATCCGTGTGATGAGAATCACCGTAAACCCCAGAAATAATAATAAATTTCTCTATGTGTATATAGAATAAAGGACTGACATATAATGTCTGTTTTAAGAGGGGAGGTGTCGTGGAATATTCTAATCCACATATATAAATTATCAAGTAAATATAAAGCCTAATAAATACATAAAATTAATAAAGAGAAGAGCAATGGAAAAATAACAGTGCTGTCACAAGGAATGTACTCGAAATCCCCCTTGTTTTCTGCTTCGTCTGCAAATTGTAACGCTTTCACGTTGATAGTAAAGCTTACTGTATTATTACCCGCCTTCTTCAATGAAACGTGTGCTGTATTTCTTGGAAAAAACATTGAGAGGCCCTGCGTAATGACCTAAATTAATCCTAACATTAATTATACTGCGTTACCAAAACGAAAGACAGATGGACAAAAGGATAGCGGGAAGGGAGAGGCAGAAAGCCGAACACTAAACACGCTTCGCGCGATACACAAATGCTGCCATCACGCGTGTAAGACTACATGCACTAACTTTTTTTTTTTCAGACGGACAGTGATAAAATACATTACCCATCCCAGAGTTAGGTTTATAAATCATAAAAAAACGCTTATTAGGAAAGATAACAATAGATGGGTTTACGGTTGAAAACATAACAGTACCCAGACAGCACATCTTCGAAACAGGAGGTAGAAAATACATATTTTGAACGCAGCCACGTAGCTCCTTTAAATTGGGATATTTGGGTTCCTTAGGGCTTGCTGACAAAGAATATGTAAAACGTTACGCAAATAGTCCAGGAATTAATAAATTATACCCAAAATAAAATAGTGAGGATGCCTGACAGCATGAAATCATTTCTGCTCATAAAATTTTTTTATAACGTGTTTGAAAAAACTTACGTTACAGAAATAGCCTACCATGTAAACTCCAAATTGATTGGAGCGCAACAAATGAAAGACTAACCACGATTGGTCGGGCTATAAATACTATCTTTCGTTGTTAGGGGAGACGGGGAAAGGTAACATTTTTTCAAACACTTGTCGAAACGGGGCCTCATTGGCTAGACTCGCTGATATAATCACTTAGGAGCGTTAGTTCGAAACCACTTGTTTAAATAAGCTTGATAAAGCGACAGTGCGTTGAAGCCAGCTCACATTTTGCTAAAATAAAAGCCTGGAACATAAGCAGATGGGAATTTGTGCCAGTAAATGTGCCAGAATTCATTGCTAATCAACGTATCTGTGTTTATTTCCATGAAATTGTGGTAAGCTTGAACCATTCAGTATCTTTTAATGAAAAGTGAATGTAAATTGTTAATTTATGCCTGTATATATATGTGTAGTTCAGTGGCAAACAGGAGATAAAGCCTATAATGCTCCAGCCTGAACAGAGGGTGTCGGAGGGAAGTAAAACGGCATGGAATGGCCAAATAGTACACTGACACCTGGATGATTGATTAGACAGAAATAATGCTGGAAGTGCAGAGGCGTGGTAACCATTAAGGAGGTAAATACTGGTATAAAGTATTTCAGATGAAGCTGACAGTTGGCCTAACGCTCTGAACTCAATGTTTGTGTTGTATTGTGATCAGTGTAAAAGAGAATATAAATTAGTTATGAAGTAGAAGGTACATCCTTCTTGTTTTCAGGGACCGTGGTCTTGATGGTACTGAGCAGCACCTGGTCAGAGCTTTGCTGAATCCAGAGTCGGACAGCATACTCCTTGGTCCATTTAGCTATCAGTGAGGTGTCTCCAGAGCCCAGAGGAGAATTCGAGCAGAGGAGTCCTTTCCTGCCGCCATCACTCAAGATAAGCTGATTTGGCCAGCTGAGCTCAACATTATGTCCCCTCATCTTGAAATGACTTTATAAAAATAACATTCAGAGGGGAATTTAATTGTCTTAATATCAGGAACTGAGAACATCTCCAATACTAGACCCTAAAGACAAACTATTGAAGTCATGATGACAAATACCAACAGAGCTTGAACAAAACAAAACCAGTATTACCTCATTTTACTACTACACAACTGACACACATAGGATATTTTTAATATTATATGTCACTACAATATTCATATTGATAAAGTCTGTACATATACTTGTAATTAAAATTGATTGTGATTCCTGGTTCCTTTGTATTTGAATCAGGACACATATACCTTTATGATAACCATGAATACATATTGTTATTTGAAAAGTTATCAGTGACTCCTTAAGATATTCTCATAGAGTGTTATATGTATGTGAGTGTCACAGTGTTGTCAAGAGTAGTGGATTAAATTAAATTGTTTATCTGTCTGTTGTTGTGACTTACACTTCATCATACACATACCCTAGACACATAACGTAGTCATCACACTATTCCAGAATAATTCTGACTGAGATATATAGATATGTGGTAGCAAGTAAGGTTATCTATAATACACTACTCTTAATAGATATAGATACCTTCACAGCTGATCTCAGTCAGTACACTAAGTCCCCTATAAATATTTATAACATCCCACTTCACCACAGAGGGACAGACAATGATATCAAAATAAGAATTCAAAAAGCAAGAGGAGCTTTCATTGCATTTGGCACCATATGGAGATCAAGAGAAATCAAGACCAAAACAAAAATAAGAATATTCAACTCAAACGTCAAGTCAGTCCTATTGTATGGCTCGGAAACATGGAGAACCACAAAAACAACAACCAAAAAGCTACAGACTTTCATAAACGGGTGCTTGCTTAGAATAGAAGGATTGAAATGGTATGACAAAGTCACAAATGTGGAACTGATGACAAGAACCAGACAAGTGCCAGTGAAACAAGAGTTGAGAAGAAGACGCTGGCGGTGGATAGGACACACACTGAGGAAACCTGTTGATAGCATTATAAGGCAGTCCTTGTTCTGGGAAAGGGAGGCAGAGGTAGACCCAAAAACACATGGAGAAGAGAATACAGAAGTGAAAATAATAAGGAAAACGCGGAAAGAAAGTGAGCGGATGGCATGTGACAGGAGGACTTGTCATGTGTTTGTTGTAGGCCTATGCTCCTTGAGGAGCTAAAGGGTATTGACTGATAATTAAACTTCTTGCTATAAAATAACTTACACGTTAAAAGAATTAATTGCGAACAGAAAAAAGAGTAATAGATTTGGTTTTAAAAAATTTGATACAGTTCTGTTATAGTTGAAATCCATGTTTTAGAATTAGCTGTATCAGAATATAAAAAAACTAAAAACATCTTTTTAGACTTTCATGTAAACTAAAAGTGTGCAGCTGACAATCCTAACATGTGCTAAAACAAACTGTTTTGTTGTCAAATCACCAACGCACTCAAAAAAATTAATTGCCGACAGAAAAAAGGGTAACGTGTGTATTCAAAGCGCAGATATAACGCTTGCTTTTACTTGAAAGGATGTCTCTAGGACACGTCATTATTTTGGTTATTTCCTTTGCATGAATTAAATTACATTTTAAAGATTAATTTTCTTGCCCAAATCAATATACTCGAAATATTTTTTAATAATTGTGTTCTGCCTAAACTAAAACGCTCCGGTAAACAATAACTTGATGGCGTTCTCCGGAACACCCTAAAGAGTAACACTGCCAAAACTGAAGAAACAATTTTAATGCGTGTGGATATGTATATGCTGCACCGGGACATTTAAAAAAAAAAAAAAAAATTGCCTCATTTTGACGAAGCACGTCCAGTTCAACCTTGTCGGTTACATTAGGACGCAAGTCCAAATAAAAAAGGTGTGATAATTATTATTAAGATACCTTTAAAGATACTATATATATATATATATATATATATATATATATATATATATATATATATATATATATATATATATATATATATATATATATATATATATATATATATATATATATATATATACAGACAAATAGACAGACAGACAGACAGATAGACAGATAGACAGATAGACAGATAGATAGATAGATAGATAGATAGATAGATAGATAGATAGATAGATAGATAGATAGATAGATAGATAGATAGATAGATTTTCTATTACAATAAAAGCGGATCACCTAAACGTTCCCTCGCTATCCCCATCCTCTTTTTTTTTTATTTGCTACTGTCTTATTCACGTAGCTGGGAATGTTCCTGACATACCACGACCATCCATGACCCCCTCTCACGTGTATTGTGACAGCTGGACGACTTGACATAGTTTCTCTAGTGACACCCGGTCGTTTGAAGTTCCTGGAATCACTACTACGATAATAGAGTCTACTGAGATAAGAGTAGTAATGGAGAAATCCATGAAAACTTAATTCTAGACTGTAGCTTGGCTTAATTATATATCGGTTAGTTCTACGCCTGTGTGTTGTGTATGTTTTCTGGCTACTTTATAGTCTTTTTTCATTATTTATTAAGATCTAGGTGAGCCCAAGAAAGAAGGAGGAAAGGAAAAGACGAATAAGGGAAAAAATAAAACAGAAAATAAAGATATGACAAGGAGAAGGAAAATCTTAAGATGAAAGAAGGAAGAAATAAAACAAAGGTTGAAGAGACACGATGGATCAACCGCATGAGAAAAAAAATAATAGAGCAGATGGATGAGAAAAAGAATGGCGCGAAGTAAAGAAAAAGAAAGACAGAGGAAAATGATTGAGAAGGAAAGAAGAAGATGAAAAAAAGAAGGCGAGAAAGAAAAAGACAACAAAGAAACAACAACAACAACAACAACAACAACAACAACAACAACAACAACAACAACAACAACAACAACAACAACAAAAATAAGGAAAAGGAGAAGGAAACAATAAAATGACATTAGAGAATAATTCCGTTTATTTGAAATTTCTTGTGTTAATTATTTTAATTCGAGTTTGTCCTATCAGGCAGAAGTCAATTGATCAAACCCAGAGTTTATTTCATTTCTCTAGCTGCTCTCACATCACAGACATTTAATCCACACAATAAGGCGGATTGACTCAAATTCATTAAATTAATGCCAGAAAATGGTGCAGCATTATACAGCTGTTAACACCATCAACATCAAGTGGCGTGAATAAATTAGAGGAATGGATTACTCTTAGCAGAGTTGTAGATAGAAGGATAATGACGCTTCTATCGCAAGGAAGTGTAATCTCAAGATGTTTTCAGAAGTCAAGAACAATGCTGCATAAGGCAGAGCTTTATTAACTTCTATCTGATCCATCGCCTTTTGTGAAGAATTAAGCAATGGTTGTAGCCCGCTCAAGCTCTCAGCTGGTGTAAATCCAGCGAAATTCCTTTTATAAGTATTTGCTCTATAGATGTAAATTTATGTCTAGATGTATATATTTTAAAGAGTCTTGCTCGTACGTATGCTTTCATGCCTATAATAACTGAATAAACAATGATTGTTTTGTTTTAAAATAACATGTAACAAATTTAATAATCAATTAGTCTTAACAAGTTAACATAGCGATGGAATGATGGTGAATTTTAGATGTAAATAAAATTGTCTTAACTGAGACTTGTTTGAGGATTGATAAAAACAATTGCCCTTTTGCTGGTTCCTTTTACAAGGACTTAGCTGGTATAAGGGAGTCCTGCAGCCGTGGTTTCGTCAATTCTTCTGTGAAGAGGGCCCTTCTCTACACAACTCGTCCAATGTAGTCGGTTAGTGTTGATTCCCTGCTTTTAACTCACAACCAGTAACGTCGAAACTTTTATCTTGCAGCTTCGTACCATGAACAGTCTTATGGCTTCGTTCCACGCACTTTAGATAAAATAAAAAAAACAAATGCCTCTGCTATGTTCACTGGGTTGGAAGATTGGAGAATTGTCTCGCTGTCCACCCAGCACTGTTAGCCTCTCTGAATAATTACATTCTTGAGTGTACACAGCGTAACTCAGGGAAGCTGATTAGAAATCATCAATATTATTCTGGGTATTAAACTGGGAAAATATGTGCTTGGACAGCGCAAATGCAATGATTTGCCTGAATTACAATTAACAGGGTACATATATCTCATAAAAATTATATTATTCACTTTAGGCACATGTGATGTAATCATCACTCATCACTGCTCCATTCGGAGTCTGGGGTTACCTCTGATGTCGGTTTTCTGTACGACTAGCAAGAAGCAATCACCTGCGCTTGCTGTAGTAGTTTATGAATAAACTATTTCCATATGTTGAGGTTGCCAGCCTCCTATGACTGGTATAACCACTTAACAAGTACAAACATGTTACATTTCACATTTTAAAATATATGTTCACAACTTACCCCAAATGGGATCTACAATCTCCTGGTACAGTTAGAATGGACACAGCAACTTAGGTTACATGCTTTCGAATCACTTGGTCTGTGAAATTTCAGTATTCCTCTTATGGTGGGTGATCGGATTCCTTAGGTCTCCAGTCTTTGTATTTAAAAATGCGGGTTTACTTTTAAGTTTCAAAGTTGCCCAAATACTTCTATCTGTCACTTATAATTTTGGAATCCTTAGTCCGATGTCTCTCTGGCTCCTGGGAGTTGCTAATTTGACGTTGCGATGCAGTCTGATTTGTGACTCCGATTTCGCTAGATTATATTTCCATTTCGCAGGTCATGTCCCAGATAGACTTTAACTTTCATTGGCAAGTTGGTCTAAAAGTACAAAGTCTATTCCGACTCTCAAATCAAGCCAATGGTAAGCTCTTTAGAACTATATGGGTCGGGGTGTTAAATCATAATCTCCCCCGCGTGTTTTAAAATATCAAATTTTAAAATTCCAACGCGTGACCTCTTTCTAATAAGGCAGTAATACTTCCGATTGCATCTTTATGCAAACACACAAACAAATCTGTGAACTTATTTCCTGTCTAGCTACGTTTTGCCCATATTGTTTCGCCTGACAGGTTATCTGTAATAATTACACAGAGATGGACCAGCGGAAGTGATTACGTATTACCACCCGTGCATTGCAGGATAATCCTTGTTCTGGAATCCCCAAGTCTGGGAAAAAAGTTTGATCGGATAGCACAGGTCAGGAGGACATGGCATGAACTGGTTGAAGATATATGCTTGGTCGAGAGCGGAAGGGTAGTGATTATGAATGACATTCTCTCTTACTGTCTTACCTTTCGTCGTGCACCATCCATGTTATCTACATGTTTGTCTAAAGATGCAGATCTTGGTTTCGTAACACTCACTACTTTCCTAACACAATACGTCAACTTCGCGGAAGCGGCATTTGTCTTAATCCTTAGCTTCAAATATGTGTATTACTTACACGCGCTAATCGAGGTGGACACGAGACGGTCATTTTATCTCGGCCATTACGTCAAATCCTGAAGTTTCCAGATAATGACATGCCTCGATATGTCACATCTTCTAAACGAAATAGGGACGGCGAATATACAACATGTGCTTCTTCATTTAGACTGGTTTTTGTAGGGGGGATCGGGAGGGGTATAGAAACATCGTGTGTTAGTTATGTATGTTAGGTTTTCTAATCATATCAAGTTGCTCGTTGTCCAAGCCAATAAGATTATTTGCTGTTAACAGGTCTTCATCATGGACCCTTCACTGAAACCAACCAGCTATATTCTAATTATTCATATTCTTCTACGAACTAACAGACACAGTAGTACGGCCTTTATCATGTGTGTTATTCTGCCTAAAACATGTGAGTAGAATATTTATGATGGTTCTTCTTCTTCGTTCACTCTCAGACTTCACATTAATGACTCTAATAAAAGCAGTAGTCAGCTCAAAGTTCCTGACATCTCCAAACAGTTTTTCGCGGAGAGAAGTAGGTTGTTGTCATATGCTATCCGTTCATTACTGTAAGTTGAGCAGGACTGGAGCAGATGTTCTGCTGTCATGGGGCTAAGGGAGCAAAGATATGTTGGATCAATCCTGTACTTGTGAGGTAGATGGTAACTCAACCTATTGTTACCAATACGTAAGCGGAAAATGATGACCTGGTCTCGCCTAGATAGCTGGTGATAGGTATCATATGTTATGTGACCTGGTGTTCTCTGTCCCATTTGAACTTGAATATGACTTTTATAGTTGTTTTATCCATTTCATAAGTTGTCTCCATATCGTTTTGTTGCAGGGTTCTCCCTTCTTTAGCAAGTTTATCTGCCTCTTCGTTGTCTGGAATGTTGCAATGGGCTGGTATCCACTGGACTGTGCACTTGTTGAAGCAATTCAGTTTATCAGATCTTTCAATCCTTTAGCATGATGGCTCTTCAGAGATGTAATTACTGAGAGGGCATCTGTAAAGATTACAATCTGTTTTTCTGCATATGCTTTGTACTCAATAAGAGTTTACGCTGCCTGTTTCGGGGCCTCTGCTTCAGCGGTCGCACTAATGACCCGTCATCGAAGCATCATTTTTTGGTTATGCCTAGATGGCAGGGAGGATAGTGTGATTCGCTTGCATAGCTAGGCGGGGTTGTCGCACGGAAGGTCCTGGGTTCGAGTCCTGGGTAAGCCACTCACGTCTGTTGTTTTTCTGTTGTCTAGTTTTCTACTTCTTTATTTCTTACGAGTGCCTGAAAACATACCTTTATGTTTGTCTAATATTTAATAACTTTTTGTAGCATGTGAGAAATCAGAAAACAGAATGTGTGGTAAATAGCAAGGATGGAGATATGACTAGAGGCATTTCCTACATTTATATGAAGATAATAATTTTCAAAATGAATGTAATGAGAGTGTTATGAGTAAAATTCATAACAAGTATACCTAATATAGGTTTAGCTCAGCGGGGATCTTTGTTGATTTTATACGGGTCACTGAGAAAGACAGGTGAGCGTCGTTAAGCCGATATGCTTGGGTGGCTCACGGGAAACTAGGGACAGAAGTGCTGGGCAGAGAGGATTGTGTGTGATGACGAGTGGACGTACGTGTTTGAGCTCCTGCGTGTTAAAGTGTTTAACATGGTGTTCTCTGATTACTAAAAAAATATAAAACCATATTGCGATCAAATATGACAGCCTTCTTGACATGGACTGACTGTCGATTATATGCCATTATATTGTGGGCTTAAACTGTATTACCTGTGGAGCTACGTGCTGTCCAAATTAAACTGTATTTCGTCTACTTAGTCAGTTGTGACTTAAATACTTCTGAGTGGTGTTGGCTGGTTGCGATGTCTAGAGATTTATTACCCTAGACGTTATCTTGGCTACAGGAACCATCCTGTCACTACAATGTTAACATTAACATCTAAACCACACGTAACAGCAACCTAATTATGGAGGCTTCAAGCCGGGATGTGAACATTTGATGTGTCAAGAATTTTCAAGTCTTTGGGCTACATTTTCTGCAGTGGGCAGAATATTTTTCAAGATGGCGGAGTGGAAAGGCTACAAGCCGGATTTCTAAGTCTAACCCTGAGTGCCGCACTGTATGTGTATCGTCATTCCTGAGCCAGAGGTTGAAGCCAGGAGGAATTTTTTTCGTATAACAGATAAATATATTTATTGTTACATACAGTGTGTGGCTTGAAGAATCTCGTTTGACAGGGTTCTTTCTTGTATATGTTATATGTATGTCCGTATTTATATGTTTGTGACATAGGCGGGTTGGTTGGCGAGGGAGCCATTAATTCACAATACCAATCCCACGGTCGTTAATTATTGGCTGGTCTTTAGGTTTGGTTTATGATTTTCTCAAATAGTGGGGCCGGCATTACAAAGTTGTGAGTTTAACTGCTACTATTGAGATTACCATCACTATTTCTGTTAGCTATTTTGCCCTGTTTATTTGTAAATTTGTGGTCGTTGTCAGGTTTATTGTATTTTATTTGGTTCATTCTCCATTATAGTTTGTAAATTTGTTCATCTAATCTTGCTATCATTTAGTTATTAGATGTATTATATGTTGTGAAATCGTGCTTGTATTGTCATAAATGTGGTAGAGCCAAAACGTTTTTTCATTTTTCTATAATTCATAAATTTCTGCCTTGGTTTATTCAGTTGTATTATCTTGAGCTGGCTCTTCTACTGTAATCTTGTATACTGTGATTTTGTTCGTATCTCAATTGTTTTTGCTCCTACTATAACATCTGTAATTTCAGGCAGTTCATTGATATTGAGTGGTGAAGGAATTGGTGCTAATACTGCCCACATTAAATATATATATATATATATCATTTGAATTATTATTGGACAATTTGGAGTCACAATAATAGTGAATTATGGCTACCTTGGAGTATTTTGTAAAGATTGGAAATGAATTTGGTTTGAAGGGTGAAGCATTAAAAACTTATGCATCCAATGAACTCAGAGATCAGAGACAATTAAATAGAGAGGATACGAAGAGGGATGAAGAATGTGCTGAGAAGAGAAGACAGGAAGAATTAGCTCTTCAGCAAGAGAAATATAAACTTGAGGAGAAAAAATTAGCACATGCTCAAGCAGAACTGGCCCATGCTCAAAGAATGGCAGAATTTGAGTTGGAAACATTAAAAGTCCAACTTAAACAGGCTAACCCAGCAGTTGAGGAGGCTGGGAAAAAAGACCATGCCTCGGCTTTTAAACTAAATTTGCCCAAATTTAATTCTAATATCGATGACATTTCATGCTTTTTAAATAGGTATGAGAGATGTTGCCAAGAGTTTAAGACTGATAAAGCTACATGGCCTAGCAGGTTGATGAGTTTGTGAGTGGGTGAGGCTGTGACTGCAGTCTGCACCATGGATGATCAGACTAGAAATGATTATGAGGCTGTGAAGGCTTTGCTACTAAAAAAGTATCAACTAGATGAAAATGGGTACAGATTAAAACTGAAATCATTGTTGCCGGATTCAGCTAAAGATTTTGCTAAATTCATTTCATCAATTAAGCTGTGCTTTTCGAGATGGATTGATTTGTCTAAGATTTAAAAAACCATTGAAGGGCTGGCTGACTTAATTTTAAGAGACAAAGTGCTGTCTTCAGTCAGTGGTGACTTTTTATCCTTTTTGCAGGAGAGAAAGCCTGAGACTTTGGCTGCTTTAGAAAATCTGGGACGACAGTACCAAGTTGCACATCCTGGAAGAAATCTTGGCAAGAATAACATAAAGGATGCATTGCCAGTGGCATCTGCCAGAACTATGATCTAAAATCCACCTAGACAAAGATCATATAGCATGGATAGAGATTTTCGATCTAATCGAGATAATAATACTGGATCTTTCAGAGGGAGATACAATTTTAATAATAGGTCACAACAACCTCAAATGAATGTCTATTCATATGATGATGGATATACTCAATCATCTTTCAGACCTAACAGTGATTGGAACAGAGGGGAATATAATTACCAGTCAAGCAGAGGCCAAAGGTCAGGTTATAGAAACAATGACAACTATTACAACAACAGAGATTTTCAACAGAACAATAACTTTCGACGTTCTAGAAATCTTGAACGTTCAGGATTTCTAGAACGTTCTAATGCTGTTAGACATCAAAGTGACAATAATCATCAAAGTGACAATAATCATCAAAGTGACAATAATACAATCCAAAGTAACAATGGTGATTCTCATGCAAATGCATGCAGTGTAGACTTATCTAATAGTACAAATTGTACGGAATTTAATTCTTTGTTTCAGCCAGAGGGATTTCCTAGGCTCCGGTGTGGACACCCTTTACTAGTGATGTCTTCTTATAATGGGACAGGATCAGTATTCGATAAGGGTTTTGTAAACAACCAACTTGTTTCATTGCTCAGGGACAGTGGATCCGCCACTGTGGGGGTTCGAAGATCATTAGTGGACCCTGCTGATTACACAGGCAGAGAAGTTGAGTGCATTACATTTGGGGGCACAGTGGAATATTATCCGACTGCAGAAGTATTTTTAGATACCCCTTATTTTACAGGCAGGACTCTAGTATGTCTGTTGTCAAGACCAGTCGCTGGGATAATTTTAGAGAATATCCCTGGGCTTCATGATTGTACTAAGGATGATATTGTGAAATGGGAACAACAACATGAATATAATGCCAGGGTTGATACCACCAGAGCACAGGCTCTTAGGCATGTGTATGTATGGTCACAGGATCGGACAGAGTGATGCAGTTTTGAGTGATGGTAATGGTGACAATACAAAATTTCTTCCTCCCATCATTGAGGAGTCCCTTGTTGATTTCCTAACTATTGAGGAATCATCATATGTATATTTTGACTCGAGTGAATCACTGGTTGCTGATGTTATCCACATCCATCATTGATGATGTAATACCAAGCATTGTTTATAACAATGTTGATGATATGGAACCAACCACATCCATCATTGTTGATGTGATACCTGGCATTGTTGATGTCGAGGTTAATCGGAAGTCAAGCTTAATTTGGGTGTATACTTTTCAGTTGAAACTGCATATTTGGCTGTTTGTTTTCCTTTTTTCCATTGTCTTTTTACTATATGATTTTTCTTTTTCATGGATATTAATATTATTTCAGGTTTTTTCTTTCAGATACTGACATACCATGATTTCATGAGTCACTACATTGGGTATTGTGGCAGTTTTAATAAATATTGTTTCTTTCTTCAGGTGCTACAAGTCGGGTGATACCATTTACAAAACAAAATAACTTCATACTTGTTTCTATACAGGGACGTGAATGTTTTCTTCCCACTAATCATGTACAGGAGGTTTTGTTTCCCATGGGTACTTATGATAAGGCTAATAATGTTGTACATTTTATTGGTCATTGTTATGTAGAATTTGGCGAAGAACTGTGGAAGCTGAGATGCAAAGAATGAACCACAGTTGGGGCACTGTACGAAGGATGGCCGCCGACCGAGCAAGGTGGAATCAACTTGTTGCTGCCCTACAAGACGCCACCAGGCGTGATGGCCGCTGACTGCTTTGACGGTTGGTTGTTATGGATCAAAGAAGAAGAAGTTATGTAGAATGCAAACATCTTGAGACTATACTTTGACTATTTACCTGCTATTTTCTATGCTGAACCTCTGACTTTGTTAGATTCTCTATTGGATAGGCTATGCACGGCAATTTTTTCAGTAAATTTGATTTGTCTAAAGGTTATTGACAAGTCCCCTTGTCGGACAGAGCAAAACCTTATACTGCTTTCGCTACACCGTTGGGTCTTGTCAGATTCTATAGGAAATTTTTGCATAATGTTTCAAAAATTACTTCAGTTCTGTCTTCGTTATTAAGAAAGAACTCTCCAAATAAGATTGTTCTGTTACATTCGTGTGATGTAGCATTAAATGTACATAAATGTTATTTTTCAAAATCACCAATTTTAAAGATTGCCTGATACTCGTTTTCCTTTTGTTCTTAGAGTCGACGCCTCTGGATCGGGAATCGGTGGTCCGCTTATGCAGGAATTCGATGATCGGCTACATCCAATTCTGTATGTCGGCCGAAAATTGACATTCACGGAGAAGAGATATCCAATTGTAGAGCGGGAGTTTCTCGCTGTGGTTTATTGTTTCTCAAAGCTGCAGCGCTACCTCATTGGCGCAAAATTTGTCTTGGAGACAGATCAAAAAGCCTTGTCATATCTGAAAACTGCAAAGTTTCGCAATGAGAGGGCTGCCAGAGCATCACTTGCGCTCCAACCCTACGGCTACGACATTCGTGCCATCAAGGGCAGTCACAACTTGGTGGCAGATGTGTTGTCACGTTGTGTGAAAGACGCACTATCAGCTGACAACGCAGCAGATGCAAGTACCTTGTGAGGTTACAGCTAACCTATTTGCTGACTCCCTCACGTGTTGACCGATGGAACATTCTACTCTTTATGAGCTTTTTTGCTGTCAATGCTGATGCTGACAGAAATTTTTAGATTTATCGTTGCTGTCCAAGGAATGAATGTGCAAACGCTCTGTGATGAATGCCAAGGTTGAGAACAATCATAACGTTTGCATCAGATATTGAAAGAAATCGCTCAAGGACTTGTTTGACAGTACTTACAGATATTGATCGGTTCACGCGGCACCTGATGATGATGAATGCTGATATCGCTGATTTCAAGTTGGATCTCATTTTACTCAGCTCATTTCGGGGATGTCTTCGAACTTTTGAACAGTTGTCATACGTACGTTATATGCAGAAACACACAGTTATTGGTTATTGCAGACATATGTCACATATATGGATATTTGGAATGCAAATCTTGTTTCATGGCATTATTGCCACGACGTCTCAGGATGAAGGGACAGTACTCAAGAGTTCTTCGCTAGGTCAAGAGGATGCGACTGCTGGAATCATATCGTGCTTACAGATACATTGTGGTGTGACTTGTGCGAGAGTGTTGCGGAGGATCATGGACATGAACTTGAGAGTTTGGTTTAGTATTAGTCTATTAGTTTGTATAGTTCTGTGACATTGTTGCAGTTAAGACAGTGCATTGGTTGGCAGTTAAATAGTTCTAATTCGCGAAATAAGAAATTATTGAGTAAACATTGTGAGGGTTCTCAATGCTATTGGTAATTTGTGCCATACATTAATGTATAATTACCAGAGTGGACACACAACTTCGTTGGGTGCAAGAATTTATTTTTTTATTGGCACCACAACACATTGTTTCTGATAGTTACTTAAGATGTGCACTTGGCTTTAATTGTTTAGCGTAAAATGTTGCATTCATTTACCTTACTATTATGATTGTCTGCCCCATTTCATCTATTTTCGTTGGTGCATGTTTGTTTGGCGTTTATTTGCATATTTATTTCCTATTGTATGGCTCTGAGACATGGAGAACAACAAAGACAACTACCAAAAAGCTACAGACTTTCATAAATGGGTGCTTGCGTAGAATAGAGGGATTAAAATGGTATGACAAGGTTACCATGGTGGAACTGATGACAAGAACTAGACAAGTGCCAGTGGAACAAGAGATGAGAAGAAGACGATGGCGATGGATAGGACACACACTGAGGAAACCTGTTGATAGCATTACAAGGCAGTCCTTGTTCTGGAATCCCCAGGGCAAGAGAAGCAGAGGTAGACTAAGAAGCACTTGGAGAAGAGGGCTGGAAACAGAGGTTAAAATGATAAGGAGAACGTGGAAAGAACTTGAGATGATAGCACGTGACAAGAGGACTTGGCATGTGTTTGTTGAGGGCCTATGCTCCTTTGGGAGTGGAGGGTTATGAATGAATGAATGAATATTTGTTTTTTAATTATTGCTTTGCATTTTTTATGTTGATCATGAATTAATTAAGTGACTACTGATACTGGACTTGACTGATAGGCGTTATGTGACGGTGTGAGGTATGTGAGTGCATGTATTGCTACCATCATTTTTAATATGTTGAGTACTATTAGTTATGGCGACCTCACATTGCGGTTAAATAGGATTTTGTCTAATATGAGACATTGGCTTTGGTATTAACCATCGACCACACTTTTAGTGTTTAATTGCCTACCCTATGGCAGAAACCTGGGTGCTATACTAGTTCTTATTTATAGTGAAATTTGATGTTACCATATTTCACTCTGGTGCTGGTATACTCACACCACGGAAATAATGAAAACTTTGTTTCCATTATTTTGCGGGGGGAGGGGGGGGGGTAATATTATGAGTAAAATTCATAACAAGTGTACATAATATAGGTTTAGCTCAGCGGGGATGTTTGTTTGTTGATTTTATACGGGTCACTGAGAAAGACAGGTGAGCGTCGTTAAGCCGATATGCTTGGGTGGCTCACGGGAAACTAGGGACAGAAGTGCGGGGCAGAGAGGATTGTGTGTGATGACGAGTGGACGTACGTGTTTGAGCTCCTGCGTGTTTCAGTGTTTAAAATGGAGTTCTGTGATTACTAATAAAATATAAAACCATATTGCAATCAAATATGACAGCCTTCTTGACATGGACTGACTGTCGATTATATGCCATTATATTGTGGGCCTAAACTGTATTACCTGTGGAGCTACGTGCTGTCCAAATTAAACGGTATTTCGTCCACTTAGTCAGTTGTGACTTAAATACTTCTGAGTGGTGTTGGCTGGGTGCGGTGTCTAGAGATTTATTACCCTAGACGTTATCTTTGCTACAGGAACCATCCTGTCACTACAATGTTAACATTAACATCTAAACCACACGTAACAGAGAGATATTTCCAACATTTAAATGAAGTGAGACATTTTTAAAATTTTACGTGACGAGATATATCCCAAATTTATATGAAGAGAGACATTCTCAAAATGTATGTCAGGAGAGATATTTCCAAATATTTATATGAAGAGAGATATTTCCAAAGTTTAAATGAAGAGAAATGTTTCCTAAATTTATATGAAGATAATCATTTCCGAAATGTAGGTGAAGAGAGAGATCGTTTCGAAATTTATGTGAAGATAAACATTTTCAAAATTTATGTAACGTGAGATATTTTCAACATTTATATGAAGATAAACATTTTCAAAATTTATGTGACGTGAGATATTTTCAACATTTATATCAGTGTTTCTCAACCCTGATTGTAGCAACGCCCCCTTTTGACAACTAATATTTTTAAAAGCCCCCCCCCCTTTTAACACCCCCTTGTTCTTTATCCTGTATACACAAACACACACACATACATATATTCCACTATACTTTTTAAAAAGCAATGCAGTTAATGAGTTATCTTTTCTTATAATATAAAGAAAAAGAGAAATCACATTTATAAAAGCTTAGTTATATTAAATATGTGTTTAAGTACGGAATTATTTATACCACTAGTTCATTATCCTTGAATTACAAATTGGCGGAGCAAATGATATAAAATTAGTTCTTACAACTCTATAACCATCATAATCATATCATTTTAATAGTGCCTAAATGATTGCATAAATATCTTCAAATCTGAACATTTAAGCCTCTCTTTATGTAACCACTTTAAACATGAAGAAATTGGAAAAATTATTAGTTGAGTAATAATGATATAATTATATAAAAATTCACTTACTAATGAAGCTTAATGAGATCCTTGCACTTGGTGTGACTCAGCCAGTTTTGTAATATTTGGTTCTAAGTTTGTTAAAAGAAGTCTCAAATCTCCTGTGTTACAAATCTGCAGTCGGTTTCGTTGAATTTGTGGTAGCAACACTACTGCACTGAGCTCCTTCTCCATCAAATACGACGTTGGGAATGCTGTACTTAGCAATTTAGTTTCACGCCAAAGAACGGGATAAGGAAGCCTCTGCTGGATCCAAAATTGTTCGTAATGTGTGTGACTGAATCGTGCTTTTGCCTCGAAATTATTTTGTAGCTCAATTAATTCTTCTTGTAAATGTTGACTAACTTGTTCCACGTCTGATTCAAACGGATTAATCACACAATCCGGTATTATTAGATCTTGCAAGTCTTTAAATCTTATGCTCATATCATTTTTAATAGCGTCCAAATGACTGCAATAAACCTCTAAATCTGAATCTTTAAGTCTGTCCCCAGTAATTCTCTGCACTCGAAACATCCAAAGATGCATTAAAACTAAGCCACAACTGCCCACAACATCCCTGTTGCGAGAAGGTATTTACGGTGCACTCGCATCAACGAGAGTTGAACACAAAGGTCACAAACAGTTCTGCGTAGTGCTGTAACTGTAACGTCAACCTCGCTAAACAAAGGGGAGTTTTTTGGCAGGCACACGTGATTGTGCGGGGAATGTTTTGGGAGGGAGTAGTGCTGTGGAAGTGGACAGAGTAGGGACGGGGCTGTGATGTGTTCACGGGCTAATCAATGTTTGACGGGAATGTGTTTCCAGAAGAAAATATGTGTAAGGTTGGAGAGAGAAGGTTAACTTGGGTGTGTCGAGAGGCTAACGAATGTTTCGAGTGTTGAAGGGACATAAATCTCCGCCTACTGTCTCCTGACAATGGTAACATGCCAGGTACTAAAAGTTTGCGTTTGGAATCCTTGAAACACTCCATGGGACGCAGGGCAAATAAAAACTAAAGTGTTACAAGCTATGTGAAGGGGAATAGCTTTTGTAATTGTTTCATATTGATTCTTGTAAAAATGTACACAACGCCCCCCTGAATGGAAGTAGTGACCCCCAATAGTTGCGACATATCAGAACGCCCCCAGACATCTTGAAAACGCCCCCCAGGGGGCGGTACCGCCCCCGTTGAGAAACACTGATTTATATGAAGATAAACATTTTTAAAGTGTATGAAGAAAGACAGGCCTAAATTTATATGAAGATAAACATTTCCAAAATAAATGTTAGATATTTGCAAAATGCATATAAAGCGGAATATTCCCAAAATGTATGTGAAGAGAGATATTTCCAAAATGTATATAAAGAGGGATATTTCCAATAGTTATACACAGAGAAACACTTCAAAAATTTATACGAAGCCGAGAAGACATTTTCAAAAATGTATTTGAAGAAAGAGAGACATATCCAAATTATGTATTTAGTGAAAGGGACATTTTCAAAGTTCATATAAACAGACATTTTCAAAGTTCGTATAAAGAGAGACGTTTCCAAAAATAATATTTCGGTCAGGAAATGTGCCTAGCAGTTTTCTTGCATTTGTTGTTGGTTCTATATGAGAGGATACCTAAACAAGCTCATGTTTCTCTGCTGTATTTTCGACAACGTTTTCTAAAGTTCAACAAAGTATAATTCTCATTATGCTTGTTCCAGTCGCTATTGTTTTGCCCTAATACCATACCAACCGCGCTAAAACTGGCCTGAAGCACACAGTAAGAATGCATCCATGGCGCTGGTTTATTTCCACAGCCGGGTGTACTTTTGTCTGTTTTGTTGCGCACTTTAATTACTGATTCTGTTTCACCACGAGGTGTCGAGTGTTTTTAACTTGGATCAGCATTTCACCTTTTATGATAACACGCTTTTTAGCGGAATAACACTTTCTGGAGGTGTTAGTTGTTGCAGCTTAGCGAGGCTGCAACATGAGAAATTTGTTGCGTTCATTTGCCAAGCAAGTGTATCATCTGTCTTGTCTGTGCTATTATTGTTAAGTGCTTCGCGTTTTTGTGTTAGTTTTAAATTCTGCGATGAATATTTCATTGAGATTATTTTAGGAATGATATTATTGTTTTATCACGACATTTGCCTGTATTTTTTCAAGTACGTTTTCGACTGAGTTTTGACTAGCTCATCATCCTTGCTTTACGTACTTTGGTTTTTAAACCCTGAGGTCTTTATCTTGCTCCCAAAAAAAAAAAAAGTTAAACCTCAACTTTTTTTCAGTTTACCACAAAGACTAATAGTGATATTGTCTCTCCGTTTTCCCTTCTACAGCTACTGCTGCTGCTACTACTACCACTATAAATAATAAAAGCTACTATTATCATCAATATCATCATTATACCAATACTTACACTGCTGATATTATTACCATCACCACCACAAAAACTACTACAAGTACTAGTTTTTCTGCTACTACTATAACTACTAATTTTTCTACTACTACTACTACTACTGCTGCTGCTGCTGCTGCTGCTGCTACTACTGCTACTACTACTACTACTACTACTACTACTACTACTACTACTACTACTACTACTACCATCATCACCACCAAAAAATGTTGCAAACTACTAACTTTTGTACTTCTTCTACCATTACCATTTTTCTACGACTACCACCTCTATTAGTTATTCAGCTTCTACCATTACAACCAATTTGTTCGTGTACCTCTTGAAATACTTTTACTGCTACTACTACAACTTTGTGCTTTACTACTTCCACCACTACTAATTTTACTACTTCTACCACTACTAATTGTTATATCCCTACAAATTTATCTGCTTCTACCACTACTAAGTTTTATACTTATACCACTACTAATTTGTCTGCTTCTACCACTACTAATTTTTATACTTATACCACTACAAATTTGTCTACTTCTACCACTACTAACTTTTATACTTATACTACAACTAATAAGTCTACTTCTACCAGTACTAATTTTTCTAATTATACCACTATTAACGTGTCTTCTACTACAACTACTAATTTTTCTACTTCTACCAATACTCATTTTTCTACTTAACCCATTACTAATGTGTCTACTTTTACAACTACTAATTGATCTAGTTCTGCTATTACTTCTTATACCACTACCACCACTACTAATTTCTCTACATCCACCATTAAAACTAATTTTTCTACTAATACTACTATTAATAATTTTTCGACTTCTACCACTACTACTACTTTTTCTATTAATACCACTACTACAGTTTTACACTACCATCGTCACTACACATTAACTTTCTACTAATGCTACAACATCACTACAACTACTTCTGTAACATTGTTCATCCTATCTTTGATGTTACATTGTCTTTATCACTCAAGTTTACTACATTTTCTTTCACGATGTCTCCGTGTCTTTTTCTCTGTCCATGTCTTAGTCACTCAAAGCGACAATGTTTCGCTTTCATTCAGTCTGCTTCAGCCTCTCTCTCGCTCTCCCTTTCTCTTTCTCTCTCTCCCTCTCTCACCTTCTCTCTCGCTCTCCCACATATCTCGTTTCCTCACGCTCTCCCATCTCTCTCTCTCGCTATCCCACTGTCTCTCGCTCTCCTTACTTGCTCTTCCACTCTGTCACATAATAATGGGGTCTATCTCTTTTCCTCTCCGGCAGCATTTAGTTCCATTTTTTGTGTACTAAATTACTTGCAATTTCATGGTCGCCAATTTCTTTCTCTGCTATCAAGCAGATATTAGCTATTTTCTTATCAATTTTACTCTCCCTTCAGTGATAATTGATCATGTTTTCTTTGCGCTTCTTGGCTTTGTTAAGATTAAGACTCAGGTAAAACCAAGATGGGCCCGGTCAATTTTCGTATAGTGACCGCGTGTCATGTTTACCTAGGAGTGCCCCGCGATAAATTATCGATCTGTCGGCATGCACTCGGCGGAAACGAATGACATAATCATTTCCTGTACACCTTGTCACAAAGACACTACTTTAGATGAAAGTAAGATGTTGTATTTAAGAAAACATTGCCGAGAGAGGATCGGATGTTTTCATTCCATATTTCTGAGACATGACCTTTGGAGTAACGCGCAGAAATTTTCTAGTGGAAATATTTTGAATTACTCCATCCTAAACACGCATGTTTGAAACAATTGGCCGGAACTCGAGATGTAAACATAACTACATTTCTGATTGGGGCCTGGTCTAATAGTAAACTACACGTGCCAGGAACGAGAGGGGGAACATAACCTGATACTTTAGTCGGTTGTAAGCACTGTGAAAATTCACCTCGCGCCAAGAAGACAACCAGATCTTGCCAGAGTTAAAAATAGCACCAGACCGGACCTTGTTGGAGCATATTGAGGACAGAGCCCAGGAAAATGCTACCATTTTAACACGGAAAACCGGAATCTGAGGAAACTATAACACAAAGTCAAAAGTGGGAACTGTTTGCTAAAGAAACAACACCTCAGACCAAGTGTAAGAGGCCTCTACAAGTGCCTTTTTTCTCTGAGCCAGCAGTCTGTGAGCCTAAAGATTGCGTACGTTGTACATTTTGAATTCTATATTTTTTATTATTAGCATGTGAACTAATACGTATATATTGACATGTGAATATTAATACGTGAACATTGCTAGTGGATGTCCAAGACATTTGAGGCTGGCAACCTCAGCATATATAATGATGATTTCATGAACTACCACTGCCAGTGCTGGTGACCGCTTTATTGCGAGTTTCTTATAAAGAATCAAAAGCAGAGGTAGTCCCAAGTTCCATATGGAGCAGGGTGGCAATGATGAAAGAAATGATGTACATACTTGTTATATTATTAACCTTTTCAACCAGTGTAAATGTAAAACATATTTGCTCTAAATGTAATGAAAGTTTCAACCTTTTCAACCAGTGTATATGTAAAACATGTTCACTCTAAATTTAATGAAAGTTTCAACCTTTTCAACCAGTGTGAATGTAAAACATATTCACTCTAACTGTAATGAAAGTTTACAACCTTTTCAACCGATGTAAATGTACTTACTTACTTACTTAGTCGTTCCCCTTCTACCGTGAGGTGTAGAGGTTGTAAATGTAAACATATTCAAACTATATTGTTTACATTTTCAACTAAATTTAAATATAAAAATATTCATTTTAAATGTAAAGATAGTTTCTCGCCCACTGGGATTAATATTAATTCTCATCGAGGGTAAAAGTTCTGAGGTAGATGGGATGGTGGAAGGAAAAGAGAGGGACATTGTTACGCACAAATAATTCTTTTTTCCAAAGTCTTTGTATGATCGTTTTTCGTATGTATGATCATTATTTGACTGAAATGCATGTTATATATATTTTATGGTCAAAGGGACAGAATCCGATATATCGATACTGCTATTTTTTATGAGTTTACCTCCTCTTGTATAGAGACACGTTCGGTCTATAATGTCTTGAACGAAGCGTGACCATATCTCCTTATTGGTAGTATCAGTCAACTGTTGTAGATGTTTGAAACCTTTCTTAACGCTTCTGTTCATGTCCATAAAAGGCGCGACTGTGTAAGACTTTTATCTCGAATGTTCTTAGAATCGTCTTATTGTGAACAGCGACTCAGAGATTGTCACTCTGCGCATGTCTCGACTGGGTTGTCGTTTTGTTGTTCCGCCCAGGTCGGGAGTTGAGAAATGGACTGATTATCTATGGGTCGCTCTAGACCAACAAGACTATTGTCTGTGTTCCAGTGAGTTTGAATGCTGCATTCGTTGTACTATGCCGATGATAACATAAGTATCATGACTGTTTTGTGGCGTGCAATAAATGGTATAAACCTAAAGCGAAGTTACCATTTCTATGACTCTACACGTCATGTTGCCTGTGGTGTACCCTGAACTGTTCTACTGCAACACACACACAGCAACAATCTAAACCAGATAAGACACCCACATCTTGCATTGTAATACCTGGTGTCGATAGAGGTGGTAATTTGACGGCATCCTAATTCCACCCTTATCAATTCATGGTGGCCAATAGTTGGTTTATTCTGGTACCAACTCTCAAGGGGGTCAACAAACCCAGACATCATCAGCAGACTACAAGACAACATTGCAGTTGCTATTCATCACCTTTGATGAAATTTTTTGAAAGACGCAGCAGTACTGACAGTTGTTGATATTTTGAAACTACCCGGCGCTGCTCGGCGGTATTGAAGTTTGTCTACAAATAGAAGGACAAGTACCGAGCGAATGGATTTCCTGATCTGTTGAGAAGAAGGACAAGTGCCGTAACAACTGTTCCGGTCTCAGAATTACTGTTGCAGATTCAGAAGGTCAAGTTCAGAAGCTGTTTCCTGTCAGAAGCTGTTTCCTGTTAGAAGCTCATTTCCTTCGTCATGGCAGTTTACGAGAGCAGATATGGATCAACGTTGGATCATTGTCCTAAGAATGCTGATCACATCCTGTTCTGACCTGTGCTGACGTTGTGGATACATAGAAGTTAAGTGGCCTGTTTTGTTTGTGAACTGTGCCCTTATGTTCTAACTGAGCCTTCTGTCTATCACATTTTTCGCACTTTTTATATGTTTACATGTTATATGTTATTTGGATTTGTATTTATATGTTTATATTTCAGCGGGTTTTCTCGGTTGGGCGGTGTCTTTCAGTAGAAGATACCACGCCACAGAGGTTCTACTGTTAGCGTTTTCGTTAGGGACTGTGCGAATTTCCTATTGTGAAATTTGCTAGCGACAATCGTTGCTATATCTGTTTAGTTGTGACGAGTTGTGCTTTATTTTCGTTTTTTGTATATTTTTTTTTTTTGTTTCTCTCTTTCTTTCTGTTTTTTAGTTTCGATTTCAATTGTTTGTATTTGTAGGTCTCCTCTTTTCTATTATTCAGTTCTTCACGTAAATTTTTGTGTATACACTGTAGCGTCATTTGTTTGTCATATCTTCGCATTCTGTCATCATATTCTTTTTAGTTTCGCTGTTTATTTATTTGACTTATGCGAATGTTTTCGTATTGTTTGATCTTTGTTATTGTTTACATTGACTCTGATCTTTGTTATTGTTTACATTGACGTTGATCTTTGTTATTGTTTACATTGACTCTGATCTTTGTTATTGTTTACATTGACTTTGATCTTTGTTTTGTTTACATTGTTGATGACTTTGTTATTGTTTACATTGTCCTGTTATTGTTTGCATAGTTCTTGCATAGTTAGCTTTCACTATTGTTACATATATGCTCATGCACTATTGATCTATAGTGCACTTATCATAACTAGCTGGTGGTTTTTTTTCCTTATGCACTATTGTAGTGCAGTTATGATAAATAACTGATGGTTATGCACTGATTTGGGTAGTGCACTGATAATTAAGAGGTGACTTGTGATATTATTGTACAACTGATAATACAAATTGGTGTCAAGTCTTGTTTCCCACAGAGATTGGAGTGAACATAGTAATTATACAAGCACTTTATTAAGTCTTGTTGCTATTAAGATTGAAATAAGATAATTAATTATTTCAGGTTCTGTGCTCACATTTTAGACATCATGTCTACATTTGGGTACTTTATTGAGCAGGGTAAAGCCCTTGGGAAGACAGGTGATAAATTAGAAGAATTTGCGACTGTTCAATATGCCAAGGCATTGAAGTCGGAGGAAAAGAAAATGAAAGAACTAACTGAACAAAAGAGAATAGATGCTGAAAATTTAAAACTGCAGATGCAGGTAGATGAAAAGAGATTACAAATGGAAATGGAAAAACAAAAAAGAGAAGCAGAATCTCAGGAGAAGAGACTTCCAGCTGAGGTTGAAAATAAGAGACTTGAAAAAGAAGCTGAAAATAAGAGACTTGAAAAAGAAGCTGAAAATAAGAGACTTGAAATAGAGGCTGAAAATAAAAGATTAGAAAAAAAGTTACAGGCTGAGGCTGAGGAAAGAAAGTTACAGGCTGAGGCTGAGGAAAGAAGGTTACAAAGAGAGTCTGATGAGAGAAAAGCAAAAATGGAACATGAAGAAAAACTCTTAGCTTTGGAGTTAGAAAAGTTGAAGTTATCTAGTAATGCTAATGATGCTAATAAGGTATCATCTGCTAATAAGTCTAATGCTGTTGATTTCAAGCTTAATTTACCAGCATTCAATGCTTCAATTGATGATATAACATTTTATCTAGATAGATTTGAAAGTGCATGTAAGGTGCATAATATAGATAAAACATTATATGTTTATCATCTGTCCAAGATACTTAGAGGTGATGCTTTGACTTTGTTGGGTATGGTAGATGTGCCTGACAAGAACAACTATGAGGTTGTCAGGGCGGCATTGTTAAAGAAGTACCAACTTAACGAAGACGGATATCGTCTTAAATTTAAAAACATGTTACCAGAAACTGGAGTTGAATTCTCAGAATTCATCTCAGGCATACGTCTTACTTTTTTACGATGGGTTGAGCTTTCTAAGACAGAAAGTACATTTGAAGCCCTCATGGACTTACTTCTTAGAGACAAGGTTATGTCTTCTGTTAATGAAGCTTTTCTTTCTTTTCTTCATGAGCGTAAGCCTAAAAATATAAAAGAAATGGAAGAATACTGTAGCCAGTATGTTACTGCACATCCTCACATAACCGTTAGCAACTCTAAGGTAAAAGAAGGTCTGCCAGTTGCTTCGGCAGCACCTTATGGCCCGAATTTTATGCGTAAATTTCAGGGTAGCCAGCAAAATTTCAATAAAAAGAGTAACCGTAATTATGCCCAGAACCATGGTAATCAATTTCAGGGAGATTCTTCTTCCCAGAACTGGAGACAACCTAATATTACACGGTATTCTATTCCCGGTAACTTTAGAAATTTTCATAAAGGTAATCGGTATAGAGGAAAATATTTTTTTGCAGAGACCTCAATACCAAGATAATAGAGGTTCTCAACAGCATAGAGATGGTAATGACAGTTATGGAAACTGGAACGCAAACCAGGATAAAAATTACAGTAGGGACTTTAATGATAATTGCAGAAGCAATAATGGTCGCGGTAGATCGCAACAGAAGAGAAAAAGATATCAACAGACAAACTCTGTTCAACAAGAATCTCAGGGAGCAGATAAACAGGTTAATAATGATAAAGACCATAATGCTATCGGATGCTCATCTTTTGACTTTGGTAGGGCAAATAAATGTATCCAATGCAGTACTTTATTTGATCCGAAAACCATTAGTACTCTAAGCTGTGGTCATCCTTTGCCCGCTCTTCCTGCTAATGTTGCTCATGATGGGAGAGGTTCTCTTATATTACATAAGGGGCTTGTAAATAGTAATCCAGTCTCGGTGTTGTTTGATTCTGGATGTACTACTGTCGGGGTTAGGCAATCTCTTGTAGATCCATTCTGTGCTACAGGAAAGGTCATCAAATGTGTCACATTTGGTGGCACGTTGGAAAAATATCCTACTGCCATAATACATATTGCTACTCCTTTCTTCACGGGAGAGGTCCACGCGTGTCTACTTCCAAACCCTATTGCGGACCTTATTATTGGTCGTATTCACGGAGTTAGGGAATGTACCCCACAGCAGATTGCTGTTTGGGAAGAGCAAAACATTGAAGCTACCAATACGGTGGTCACAAGAGCACATGCTCTGGATCCACCTCAAACTTCATTAACTAATAATGATGAAGTAGATGAACAAAATAGTCACTTGACTATTACACGTGACTCATTTATCAAATTGCAAGAAGAAGATCCGTCGTTACAAAAATTCTTCATTCTAGCAAAAAAAGGTGATCCTAATCAAAATACTAATAGAAAATCTTGGATTTCTATGAAGAACGGCGTACTTGTACGTATGGTACAAGACTCGACTACATCCACTCATTCACAAATTCTTGTGCCTAAGAGCATGAGGGTGCAAATATTGCAACATGCTCATGACTCGCAATGTGCTGGACATATGGGTTTTTCCCGTACAAAGTCGAGGGTTCTTGCGGCTTTCTTTTGGCCATTTGTGAGCAAGGACATACGAATGTACTGTCGCTCTTGCAAAGTATGTCAGGAGGTCAAATCTAAAGGACCACGACATGCTGCGCCTATTCAGGCTGCTGACATTCCAATTCGCCCTTTTCAAAAAATGGCAATAGATATTATCGGTCCTTTTAGAATTAAGTCGGCTAGAGGGCATCAATTTATTCTTACATGTGTCGATATGTGCACACGTTGGCCAGAGGCAATACCTCTCAAGAGCATCTCAACTGCTGATATCGCAGACGCTCTTTGGCTGATATTTTCTCGCTTGGGTTTTCCCGGAGAAATATTGTCAGACCATGGCACTCAACTTATATCAGACACTATGTCACAGGTAATGTCTATGCTACATATAAAAAGGTCTCTCAGCAGTATCTATCACCCAATGTCTAATGGGTTGGTCGAACGTTTAAATAGGACTCTAAAAACTTTACTGGGTAAAATAACTGAGGATCATCCTCAGGATTGGGACAGGGTCTTACCCGCGGCTCTCTTTGCGTATAGAGAGGTCCCCAATGAACATACGGGGTTTTCCCCTTTTGAACTTGTCTTTGGCGCGCAACCGCGCGGCCCTATGTCTTTACTTCACGATCTAATCACTGCCGATAATATTAGCGATGAGACTCAGTCTTCTTATGAGTACGTCATTGCTCTTAGGAAAAAAATCATTGAGGCATGCAGACTAGCAACTTCGTCTTCCGAATTTGCTAAAGAAAAGGCAAGGCAGTTTGCGAATAAGAATAGATGTCTACGACAACTTTGTCCAGGTGACAAAGCTCTCGTCCTACTTCCTTCAAGGGAGAACAGACTTCTAATTGCATGGAAAGGTCCATATGCAATAGTCTCCAAAATTTCTGATGTCGACTATGTTGTCGATATTGATGGAAAGCATAAAACTTTCCACATAAATATGCTCACGGAATTTCATGAAAGACCAGACTATTTGCAGCCTATTTTCCAGGCAACGGACAATTCTCAAGTACCTCATGGTCAATACTCATCGCTGTCAGTTATACAGGATGAGGAAACTACTTTTTCTGATGTCAATCTTCCTCTTTCTATGGTCCCACTTTATTCTACGGAATCTTGGAAAAACGTGACCGTTTCTCCAAATCTTTCCGCTGAGGAACATCGACAAGTTTCTTCGATGTTGTAAACATTTCAGGATGTTCTTACAGACATCCCGGGACACACACATGTCATTGAACATGACATTGTGCTAACTGATCATAATCCTATCAGAGTCAGACCCTATCCAATACCTATCCATTTCCAGTCTCAAGTCGAGAAAGAATTGGATGAAATGATACGTTTGGAAATCATTGAACCATCCACTTCAGCATACTCTTCGTCTATGGTTATTGTTCAAAAGAAGGATAATAACATTCGCATTTGCGTAGATTATCGCAAATTGAACCAAGTTACGAAGTTCGACGCTGAACCTATGCCTTCATTAGAAGAGCTACTCAATAAACTTTCTAATTCTAGATTCTTTACCAAACTAGATTTGTCTAAAGGTTATTGGCAAGTCCCGCTAACTGAACGTGCCAAACCTTTTACAGCTTTTTCTACACCTAGGGGTTTATTCCAATGGAATTTCATGCCTTTTGGTCTTATGAACGCCCCTGCTACATTCGTACGCATGATGCGGCGAATTCTCGCATATCGTACAGATGTCATAGCATATCTAGATGATATCTGTCTATTCAGTGATTCCTGGGAAGATCACTATTTGGGTTTATACGAATTACTGTCTACTCTTCGCGAGTATAACTTGACTGCAAAACCCTCTAAAGCCTTTATAGGATTTAGTGAGATTTCTTTCCTAGGTCATCGTGTTGGTCATGGTCTTTTAAAGACAGAAGACCACAATGTTTCAAAAATACTTAACATTTCGGTCCCTAAGACAAAGAAACAAGTAAGGAGTCTATTAGGTTTGATCCAATTCTACGGACGATTCATTCCGAATCTGTCCTCCATTATGGCACCGCTTTCTACTTTATTGAAGAAAGGGTCGCCTAATTTGATCCGCTGGTCAAAAGAATGTCAATCCTCATTGGACCAGGTTAAACACCTATTTTCATCTCCACCTATTCTTAGGTTACCTACTATTGAGAAGACTTTTGTTCTTCGAAGTGACGCCTCGTCAACTGGGATTGGGGCAGCACTAATGCAGGAGTATTCTGATACTCTGCATCCGGTGATGTATATCTCTAGGAAATTAAATGCTGCAGAAAAGAATTACTCGGTTTTAGACCGTGAGTTATTGGCTATGGTATGGTCTATTCTGAAGTTACAAAGATTTCTTCTAGGCGCACATTTCATTGTGGAAACCGACCAGAAAGCGCTTACTGCTATTCAGAGCAAAAACTTGAAGAGCTCGAGGTCCACTCGTTATGCCATAGCTCTTCAACCATTTCATTTCTCGGTTCGAGCTATCCGTGGTTCGGATAATGTAATGGCGGACATTCTGTCCAGATGCCCACACGATTCCACATGATTCTTCTGTCATATATATATTTCCTGATATACAGTCCAATGTTATAATGACATGTTGGTAGATTTTTTTTTTTTTTTTTTTTCTTTTCTCACTTTTTTGAGGGGGAATTTATAACATTGTACCATGTAATTATCTAAGAAGGCTTAGTTAGTGATATACGGGCCAAAAGATCACTCGGCCACATTTAAATAAATTATTTTCAGGATTGTATTGAGAGATTTACCAGTTGTCTTTAAGATTTGTGTTATTGATATTTTCGCAGCACATCATTGAAGATGCGAGATTGTGTCCATTGTGGAACTTTGAGTATATCAAGTCCTGTCCTAGATTGGGAGCGGATGATGTCCACATCTTCTTCTATTGAATATTTTATGTCAACGAAGATCAACACATGTATTACTTATTAGTTACTGATGCATTACATAATGTAATAAAATAGTGCGGTATATTAATATATTACACCGCTATTTGCAACACATTGTATGATATCATAATAATATATTTGATTTCATATATTGGTATGAGAATAATTTGACTTTTATTATGATGTTGCCAGCATTGTGGTTTGTGTTGGTGGCACCTTCCTGGGATATATACGCGTATACTTAGATAAATTTTTCTCTAAGGACCTGGGATATGATCTCAGTTTCGCTCCAAGTGTTGAGCTATTTTGTTAGGTATATCCGCGCATCATACGTGCGTTAGGAGCCTAGATTTTTCCGGCTCCAGGATTTAAAAAAAAAAAATGTTTTCATTTTTTTTCCCGGGAGGGTGCGGTAATGTTACGCACAAATAATTCTTTTTTCCAAAGTCTTTGTATGATCGTTTTTCGTATGTATGATCATTATTTGACTGAAATGCATGTTATATATATTTTATGGTCAAAGGGACAGAATCCGATATATCGATACTGCTATTTTTTATGAGTTTACCTCCTCTTGTATAGAGACACGTTCGGTCTATAATGTCTTGAACGAAGCGTGACCATATCTCCTTATTTGGTAGTATCAGTCAACTGTTGTAGTTGTTTGAAACCTTTCTTAACGCTTCTGTTCATGTCCATAAAAGGCGCGACTGTGTAAGACTTTTATCTCGAATGTTCTTAGAATCGTCTTATTGTGAACAGCGACTCAGAGATTGTCACTCTGCGCATGTCTCGACTGGGTTGTCGTTTTGTTGTTCCGCCCAGGTCGGGAGTTGAGGAATGGACTGATTAGCGAGCGGACGCGACTGCGTCTTGTGATTCTCTGAGGGAAATACATTGTCTTTGTGAGTTAGTTAGCTAACTAGACTATTTCCCCGTATTATTCAAGCCTGCCTGGAGGCATATGTTCATGGTTGATTTTCCGAAATAAGGTAATTCCTCTTGTATCGAACTTTAGGCTATCATCTAGAGGTTCGTCATTTTGTCGCCTTTTTGCTCGCCTGTGTGATTCAAAATGGAGAGGTACTTTGACTAGGATTAAGTCACCGGTATCTTTATACCTGAACTAGTTATATATCTATGGGTCGCTCTAGACCAACAAGACTATTGTCTGTGTTCCAGGATTCGTTATATCAGAGATCACGTCCAAGTCAGATGGTTAGACTTAGGAAGGTTATAAAGGTCGAGCTGACCTGTAATCCATGTATGCTACTCACGTGCAGACAGTAAACGGACGTATTGTATACATCTGATCTGCTAGCATCAGGAAGGAATAATTATTATTGTCTATGAACATTAAGGATCTGCAGCTGACCACGATTGCAGAAGTTATATGTATTATTTATCAAGCTTCGCTATGATATTTGTTTTCCATACAACTATTGAGTATTGACTTCTACATGACTGTCAGTTAACATGAGTTTGAATGCTGCATTTCGTTGTACTATGCCGATGATAACATAAGTATCATGACTGTTTTGTGGCGTGCAATAAATGGTATAAACCTAAAGCGAAGTTACCATTTCTATGACTCTACACGTCATGTTGCCTGTGGTGTACCCTGAACTGTTCTACTGCAACACACACACAGCAACAATCTAAACCAGATAAGACACCCACATCTTGCATTGTAATACCTGGTGTCGATAGAGGTGGTAATTTGACGGCATCCTAATTCCACCCTTATCAGACATATAAGTATGTGTCGGGAAACTCAATACTCAGAGGGTATTTGCTTCTCTTCTTTTGCCATACTAGTTGGTGGTACCAGTGGAGGGTACTATTTCTGGAACAAGTGAGGGTATAAGTGGCATGACGTCGACGCTAGACACCATCATCAGACGGGTCTTAGAGACGCGGGACCAGCTTTGCAGTTACTTCCTGATTCTACTTGGAACTTGCTGCAACTCTTAATCTTAACCAGGGACGCGAGCGATCCAGTCACATATCTGCGAAGAACGAAAACACCAGCAGGAGCAGAAACCCCAGCAGTTAAGTGTACAAATAAAAGCTGCCATGGTAATCTTCCCCTTATATTAATACCCATTAACATCATATGATCATGATAAATTTTTGTTAAAGAATTATTCAATTTTTAATACCTGTTAAAACCTAATTGATTATTAAATTTGTTACTTATATCTATCCAAATGTAAAGTTGATTTAATCATTTTGAATGTGTTGTATCCGTTTGTCTCAGACAATTTCTTAAATACACTTAAACAGAGCTATACAATAATAATAAAAGAAATTCGTTGAATTAACTCAGCTGGGGGCTTGAACGAGCTAATGAATTATAAGATAACCCTATCCTTCACAAAAGTTGACGGCAGATACTAGAGTTAACGTGCTCAGCCAATGCAGCATTGTTCTTGCTTTTATGAATATCTTGTGAATACTACCTGGAGGTAGAAGCATCATTATCCTTCTATCTACCACTCTGCCAAGAGTAATCTTGTGGAAAGGTAGACACCTTTGAAGACCCACATCAAGTACTCTTGAGTTTTGGCCACTGTTGAACCACGACTGCAGAGCTAAGGGGAGGCAAACCTTAACACACTCTTTCTCGCTCTCTCTCTCTCTTTCTCTCACTCACTCTCTATCGCTCTCTAACGAACTCACAAGCACTGAATCATTTTACTCATACCCGTGAATTCAGTGATATTAATAAACACCAGACGTTACGACCGAACACATAACACATAGACATGCACACAGATATACAACCAAAGGTATTTTCAGGTGTAAACCCGTCCTTGCTTTGTTACACTTGAGCTCTTTGTAATGTCAGCTAATTTCCTGGAAATGTGTCTTCAGTTTTGGCTAACCTGAAGCGAGCATCAACAACATTGTGGTAGTCGTGAAAACCCACGCCACGGAATATTTTTGTCTAGCTAAGTTAAGTGAAACCAACAAACGGCACAGGTTCGTGGTAGGAATTATGTTGTGCTGCATTTGGTTTTCTTTATACTTGCTACATAGAGAAAAGGACTGGAGACAACATGTACATGATGAGGAGGATATGGACAGACCTGCAGGTGATGGCACGGTATACGAAGACGTGGCGTAAGTTTGTTGAAGGCTGCGCCTATGCTCCTTGAAAAGTTGAAGAATGATGATGATGATGCTTGCTACAATGTGTATTAAGGTCAATGTAGGCCTGTCACAGGATGATGATGATGATGATGATGGTGATGATGCTTGCTACGTTAAGATCAATGTAGGCCTGTCACATGATGATGATGCTTGCTACAATGTGTATTAAGGTCAATGTAGGCCTGTCACATGATGATGCTGCTTGCTACAATGTGTATTAAGGTCAATGTAGGCCTACAGGAGATACTGCCGTAGTGACGTGAATTGTTAGAGACTTCATTATTAATAGCAGGTCTCCGCTTTATGAGGTTGAGGTGACAGATTTCCTTCTTCACTGCTTTTGCCTTCGCTAATTCAAGCGCAATCGTGCACCCATTTACAGCTAGGTAATCTAGACCATTTCTTCATGTAGTTCATGAGAGTCTCTGATGAGAAAAATGTTAAAGAAACGGCCTACTGCTGCCTCAGGCAACCCGTACAAGGCGACTGATATGAGGTTGTGTATGAGGCTGACAACCTCATCGTTCAAAACAAACAGCTACATCAATCATTCTCTGTCTTCCCAGACACCCACAGCAACATCAATCATTCTCTGTCTTCCCAGACACCCACAGCTACACCAATCATTCTCTGTCTTCCCAGACACCCACAGCAACTACAGGTTTATGTTGAATTATTAGGACTAAATAGTCAGCCAGTTTAAGTCACGACTGTATGTTTTCATCTGTCAGTAGGTATGCGTGTGACACTATGAACACTTGGATCTCTCTACGCGTAGTTATAATAGGATATACATATATATGTCGACAAGCTAGCTAGACGGTGACAAGAAATGCAATAACATATTAGGAGTATCATTTTGTAGTATGTATTCATTCATTCATATTCCTCCGCTCCCCAAGGAGCATAGAGCCTTCAACAAACACATGCCAAGTCTTCCTGTCACGTGCCATCAGCTCAAGTTCTTTCCACGCTATTCTCATCATTTTCACCTCTGTTTCCAGCTCTCTTCTCCGTGTGCCTGTTGGTCGTGTATATATATATATATATATATATATATATATATATATATATATATATATATATATATATATATATATATATATATATATATATATATATATATATATATATATATATATATATATATATATATATATATAAAACTACAAGCTTTCTTTCTTCCAAAATTTTATAATATTTGGTTTCCTGATGCTGACTGAGACGAATGGGTGCGTTTGAAAAAAAATCGAAAAAAGGTGATTCGTCTTACGAGGACAAAAGACAAAGAAAGTAGTCTACGTTACGGCCACAAGGCCTTCGTCAGGAAAAGAAAGAAAGTGAAGGCTAGATAGGAGACATAAGAACTTAAAGAAATATAAAAATAAAAATAAATAAAAATAAATATAAATGAAACCTAGGTACTTCCCTGAAGGCGAAGCATGGCTGAAAAGGAAGTGACTTCTGACCCCGGATGTACACAATACATACTAAGAAACTAAAAACTAAAAAACGAAACTGAACAAAAAAACTACCCAAATATAATAAAAGTGGGGACTGGAAATAGAAGAGGACAGAATAAGTAGGAGATAAATGAATATGAAATAAAAAATCAAGACAAATTAGAAAACGTGTACATCCATACATATTATGGAGGATGGCATAAAAATAGAAGAATAGGATAAGAGTGGAAAGAGTCCAAATAGAGCAAGAGAGGAAAGGGTGACCTCAGATAAAGGTGTGGAAAGTGTTGAGACCGGCTGGTTTTAGACACCCCATGCGGTGGATAAGACGGTTCTCAAGCTGTTCACGGCTGGCAGTGTCAGAGGAGCAGGATCGGATCGCAGTGACCTGGATGTCGATGGGACCCTGGTGGTCAGGACTATTGAAGTGTGTGGCAACTGGTGTGGACTTTTGCTGAGAGATGTCATTTAAGTGCTGGCTGAATCTGTCCCCAAGTCGTTTGCCTGTTTGGCCAATATAGGTTTTGCAGCAACGTTTACATATGATCGTATAAATGACATTACGCGATTCACACGTGAAGCTACTAGTGATGGTGTACGTAGCCTTAGGAAAGGACACCTTCTGGGTTGAGATGACATACTTGCACGTGTTGCATCGTGTCCGACCACAGGGTAGTGTGCCAAAGTGAGTGGCATTCTCCTTTGGGAGACGGCTGTGAACAAGAAGATCCTTCAAGTTCTTGTCGCGTTTATATGCCACCAAAGGTGCTTCACCGAATACTTCTTGGGTCGCAGGCTCTGCTTGGAGGATAGGGAGGTGGCGGAAAAGGATATGTTTGACAGCAGTGCTGTGAGGGTGATGGGTCAAGATTAATTTGACTCTATCTGAAGTGGATTTATAGTGAGGTATGAGGGCCTCCTGACGAGAGATGGGGAGCATACGTTGGAGAGCAGAGGTGAGAACATGTTCCGGATAAAGTCTGCTACGGAAGAAATCCAACATCTCATTTGCTCGGAAGTGGAAGTCATCGTCGTCTTGGCACAAACGGCGGAGGCGGAGAAGTTGTGAAAAAGGAAGGGAGTCACGACAGGCCCGAGGATGAGAAGAGGTATACAGGAGGTAGCTGTGGGCATCTGTCGGCTTGTAGTATACTGAGGTATTAAGGCCGGAGGGCGTGATAGAAATAGTAATGTCAAGGAAGTTGACAGATACTGTGGAGACGAGGGAGGTGAACTTGATGGTGGAGTGAAAGTGGTTGACAAAGTCGATGAAGCGATATAAATCAGTCTCAGACATATCTGTGAGACCTATGCCATCATCGATATATCTGCGGTAAAACCCGGGGAAAGGACCGGAGTATTGTTGCCATATCTGATGCTCCATATGGCCCATGAACAGGCAGGCATAGCTAGGACCCATCTTCGTTCCCATGGCAACACCACTAATTTGGTCAAAAAACTGACCATTGAATTCAAAGGAATTAAGTTGAAGGACCAGTTCAGCAAGACGGAGAAGAGTGACAGTGGATATAGAAGGGCAAGTGCGTTGGTCAAGAAAAAAACCGAAGAGCTCGGATACCATCAGAGTGGGGAATAGAGGTGTACAGAGAACAGACGTCTAACAAGAAAAGACGGTAGGAGCGGTCTGCTGAGCGTCGGATAGAGGAGAAAGTTGTAAGAGCATGATTGGTGTCTTTGACAAAGGAGGGAAGATTCTCAACGATAGGCTGTAAAATGCTATCGAGGAAGTCAGAAATATGTTCAGTAGGACAGGAACAGGCTGAGACAATAGGTCTGCCAGGGTTTTCGATCTTATGAATTTTGGGGAGCATGTAGAATACAGGCTTGCCCAAAGAGCTGTCATGAATCCTAAGACGAGAAGCTTCGGGAGGAAGAACATTACTAGTGATGAGCTGTTTAATAGTGTTGTGTACAATGCGATTGTTAGAAACAGTCGCATCGCTGGTCCTGGGCCTGTAAAAAGAGCCATTGGTCAACTGGTTATTACCTTCACTTAGGTATAAGTCCTTCTGCCAGACGACAATGGCTCCTCCCTTGTCAGCCGGTTTGATGACAATGTCGTCTCTGCAGCGAAGAAGGGAGAGAGCGCAGGACTCTGCCGAAGTGAGATTGGAATAATGCAATCTACGAGGGCGGAGCTGCTGAATGTCATGGATGGTGTTCTTGATATACAGGTCCAGGGCATGAGAGGCCCCAGGTTTAGGTGTAAAGGGGGGTTTAGTAGAGTCAGAAAAGCGTGCGAAGATGTCGGATTCAGCCTGAGACTGCGGAGTGCTGTCTTCCTTTCTAAAATG
>JAMPIV010012582.1:2500-35000 GCA_024509875.1 Oreohelix idahoensis | reverse complement strand
CCAAAAAGCTACAGACTTTCATAAATGGGTGCTTGCGTAGAATAGATGGGTTGAAAAGGTATGACAAGATCAGTAATGTGGAACTGAAGACAAGATCAGTAATGTGGAACTGAAGACAAGATCAGTAATGTGGAACTGAAGACAAGATCAGTAATGTGGAACTGAAGACAAGATCAGTAATGTGGAACTGAAGACAAGATCAGTAATGTGGAACTGAAGACAAGATCAGTAATGTGGAACTGAAGACAAGATCAGTAATGTGGAAATGATGACAAGATCAGTAATGTGGAACTGAAGACAAGATCAGTAATGTGGAACTGAAGACAAGATCAGTAATGTGGAACTGAAGACAAGATCAGTAATGTGGAAATGATGACAAGAACCAGACAAGCGCAAGTGGAACAAGAGATGAGATGAAGACGCTGGAGATGAATAGAACACACACAGTGAGGAAACCTGATGATAGCATTACCAGGCAGTCCTTGTTCTGGAACCCCCAGGGTAAGGGAGGTAGAAAAAGACCAAAGGCCACATGGAAAAGAGAACTGGAGCCAGACATAAAGAAGACACTTAAAAACCTTGAGCAGATGGCACAGGACTGGAAGACTTGGCATACGTTTGCTGAAGGTCTATGCTCCTTGGGGAGTCGAAAGGTGAAAGAATACCATTCCTCATTTCGTGGAGATCCAATCCTCAACTAAAAAAAAAAATGTCACGCCCTCTTGTCCTGTGCCATCCTTTCAACGTTTTCTCATTTCTTCTGTACCCCTGTCGTGCATATCTCTTAGTTCTTTTCATCACGTGTTTCCTGGTCTCCCTCTATTTCCCTTACCGTGGGGATTCTAGAACAGGAACAACCTTGTAATGTTATCAACTGATTTTGTGCGTCCTAGCCAGCATATTCTTCTCACCCCTTGTTCCACTGATGGTTGTCTGGTTATTTCCGTCAGTTCCACATTAAAGATCTTATCTTACAATAACGATTCTTCAATTCTGAGCAAGCACCCATTTATGAAAGTCTGTGTCTTTCTGTTTGTCGTTTTTGTTGATATCCAAACACACATTAGCATAAGCTTTGTTTCATTGCTATTCGCGGTAATAATTTTACAGTGAAGAACCGTAAAACTGACAAAATTTGATTTGCTGCTCGTAAATTTAAAAATTACACTCATGGCAGTCTGGGTCTAATCCTAGTATTTACCGGTCTTCACGGCCAAAAAAAAAAAAAAAAAGACTCAGCTGCCTATCTGAGAAACATATCATAAAAGTCTATTAAAAGGGGTTAAAATAGGTCGACTACCTGCTTGGTTTTATATATATATATAATGTCGGGGCGGGGGGGGGGGGGGGGGGGGGATTTCCACAACGACAAATTAGGCATTAGAGTAATAAAGACGGACGGGGAATCGAGCAGTTGTGTAATATAAAAGAGGTCAAATGTCACCCTGGTGAAATTTATCATTGTCACGCCTAGTGCTAGAATTCACAACCCATTAAAACTGTTTACTGTCTGTCTTATGAACAATCAAGTACTACAGGCATTTGCTATTGTGCTGTCATGCCCAATATACAACAGTGAACGGATTAGATATGGCAACAACTCTCTTCTCTCCATGAAAAACTGTCTGGAGATGTCAGGAACCTTGAGCTGACTACTGTCTTTATTGGAGTCATTAATGTAGAAATCTGAGGGCGAACGAGGAAGAAAAAGAAGAACCAGTTTCTTTAAGATCACCTGAGCTATGTAATTTGTCTCATTTCAAATCTTTAACGCTCAAAATCCCTATAAGTTCTAATCGCCGTTAGGAACAAACTTTGAATGCATCTCACCCTCTCGGTACATTTTAGTCGGTCACGTTTTGACAGAAATTGACCAAGCCGATTTAGTATACCTGTAATAACTAAAAGAATGTAGTATGTGTGGAAATAACACCATTAAAGCAAGGATTTTAAATTGAGGAAAATGATGAACTGCGTATATCGATTCTGTTTTGTATTTGAAGCGGCGGGTGTCGGATGGTGAATGGCGATGCGCCGATTAAATCAATGTTTTTTATTTTTATTTTTTTCAAACACCTAAGTTAGCTATTATTTTGTTTGAAACACAATCGTAATACTGACCAACTTTCTTATGAGCTTTACATTACGTGTTTGTACTTATCAAAGTATATTTTATTCAAATATTACTCGTTTTTTATTCTACACAGAGGGTCCAGTAGTTCTATTCATTGTCTTCTCACGGCGATCCAGGAACTGCATTGTCTCGTCTTAAGTGTCGCAGAAAAAGGGTTAAATCAAGGGGGGAACGGGTGTGTGAAAGGCGGCAAAAGATACTGTTTATTCCAGGCGCAAAAATGTGTTTGCACTGCTCTGATGAAACAGCGGTTTAATCTTTCTATCGCCTTCGCTCTTTGCTCTTTCTCGCTGGCTTGCTCGCTTTCTCAAGCTACTGCCAAAAGATAAATTTATGGAAAATAATAAATTTTCAACACAGTATGTTCAGAAATGGCGGGAAACTGGTGAGGGTAAAGTGGATGTAGCTGTCTGAGAAAAGACTGAATCAGAGATTAGGCTTGAAAGGAATTGTTTTCAACAATCGAGTATCATAATTGTGTACTGATTGTTGAACCCTAAAATAGCAAGTGAAAAGAACACCACAAAGTATTATTCAAGGTAGATTTGATCTTGTAGTTGTAAACAGGGGCATTCATAACTCCTTGATGCCAGATTTTTTTTTAGATGCGCATAAAAAAGCATCGTAAACGATAAGAAAAGTATTATAACGAGGTTAAAAAAGAGAATTTAGAGCATTAAGACAAGATATGAAACAAGATTCCCAATAACAATGTTTTAATAGCATATGGGCAAAGTAAGAAAAAAATATATAATTGGATGATAAGAAAACGCTTTAGAGCAAGATTGAGAACAAAAACAATGAAGGTAAGATAAGAAAACACAATGTAACAAAAGAGTAAAGGCGAGTAAATGAAACAGGGATAAATGAGAAACATCATTAGAAAAATTAAAATTAAATTAATTTATTTTGTGTGTGTTCTATTTTAGCACGGTAATAAAAGCACATTTGGGAAAAATTAGAATGCGCCTTAAAACAAGAGAATATATATATATATATACATACACAAACAGGGTTACTGTGCACTTGAATACGGTAGACCAGAGTAGCGGTTTTGATGTGAGAGTTGTCCGTTCTACCCTGCAGAAGGTCTTCGACAATATTAAGAAGCGTGTTCAGACATGTCTTGAGGCCCATAGTGGACATTTCCAACATCTGCAGCGGAAGAAACTGCTGCGAGGTACTGCAACGTTGTACGAGGTACTTTACTGCACAGTAACATTTAGGACACGCTGTGTATATATATATATATACTGAAGCACATTAAAAACGCACCACTATTATATATATACTGATGCCGAGAAGCTGGAAAAAAAAAGTGTGGGAATGGATTTTCCCCGTGTTTCTCATGAGGTAGAGAGCGAATGGCTGCTGGAATGGAAAGTGCACGATTCAACCCACGGGTTTGTGTACAGACTACATGAAAACAATGAAAGTTACACGTGCAACACGATTCCCAACAGCTATAACCCTGAAAATGTGTACGCGTTGTGGCAGTATACTCGATATAAAAAGGCCGTTGAGACAAAACACCCAGTACATGTGCTTGCAATGCCACGACTATCTGAAAACGACCGCCAACGAGCCATTGGTATGTTGGAGACCGGAATGAGCTCGCGGGCCTTTGCCAGAAGGATGAATTGCCACCACAGCACTATTGTACGTCTCAGTCAACGTTACGGAACCACTGGCAGTGCCCGGTATAGACTTCGGAGTGGCCAACAACGAGTTACTACCCCTGCGCAAGATCTTCATACTGTGCTGAGTCACCTAAGGAATCGTTCTCTCCCGGCAAGTCAAACAGCAAGAGCAATAGTGGGTAGACGTGGGCAAGTCTCTCGAATGACAGTCATACGACGACTCAGAGATACAGGCCTTACTGCAAGACGATCTTATGTTGGGCCAAACTTGACTCACAGACATCGTCAGCAGCGCCTGCAATGGGCAGAGCAACATGTCAGATGGACTAGACTGCAGTGGAATGCTGTCCTATTCACAGACGAGAGCAGATTCAACATATCCTTTGCTGATGGACGTATGCGGATTTGGCGACGGTGTGGAGAGCGCTTTGCAGATTGCTGTGTTCGTCAGCACAACCGATTTGGAGGTGGCAGTATTCACATTTGGGGAGGATTCAGTTTTCACCATCGCTTGCCTCTTCACGTCTTCCGTGGAAATGTTAATGCTGTGACATATCGAGATGAGGTTCTGGATGCATTGGTTGCTCCTGCGTTCACAAATTATCCAGACTTGCAGCTTCTCCAGCAGGATAACGCACGTGCGCACATCGCATGCATTGCGCAGCAATATCTACAGCAGCAGAACATTGTGACGATTGATTGGCCTGCCCTATCACCAGACATGTCCCCTATAGAACATCTGTGGGACGAGCTTGGACGCAGAGTCTACAGGCAAGGTTCTCCAGCTAATCTGCAACAGCTCGAAGCTGCTCTTACACGTTTATAACATATAAGGAAGGGAAACCCGAGGCCTGTAAACGGTAAATTAATATGAAACAAACATAAAGGTATGTTTTCAGGCACCCGTAAGAAATAAAGAAGTAGAACACTAGACAACAGAAAAACAACAGACATGAGTGGCTTACCCAGGATTTGAACACTGGACCTTCCGTGCGACAACCCCGCCTAGCTATGCAAGCGAATCACACTATCCTCCCTGCCATCCACGCATCACCAAAAAATGATGCTAAGATGACAGGTCAATAGTGCGAACCGAAAGACATAACACCGGAAGTCCACCATGAGCAGTACGGCCTATTAATGACGCAATCACTTCTGTTGTTTCTCTATCAGACAGCATAGGCTAGTCCACACAAGACAAAGAGACCTTAATACTGGACACAGTATTGGTGATGCGTGGATGGCAGGGAGGATAGTGTGGTTCGCTTGCATAGCTAGGCGGGGTTGTCGCACGGAAGGTCCAGTGTTCAAATCCTGGGTAAGCCACTCATGTCTGTCGTATTTCTGTTGTCCAAGTGTTCTACTTCTTTATTTCTTACGAGTGCCTGAAAACATACCTTTATGTTTGTTTCATATTAATTTGCTCTTACACGTGAATGGGACTTGATTCCCCGGAATTTCCTTCAGAGACTTGTGTGCTCCATGCGGAGCCGCTGCCAAGCTTGTTTGCAAGCACACGGTGGACATAACAGATACTGAGGATAGTGTGAATGAATTTTTTTACTGGTTGCATTTTTGGTTTTCTCCCTTGCCTGCACAGAATGCAATGAATTTCATAACAATCAAAAGTACAAATTAATGACCAGCATGGATTCATAGGAAAATGAATAAAGATTCCAAATATGTAAACTTGTAAAAACACTTATATTTACATTTCATACTCTGTTCCTGGATTTTACAGGTGGTGCGTTTAGATATATATAACAGTCCCAATTAAGATGGTTTGGCCATGTCTGCAGAATGGGAGAAGATCGGATACCACGACAAGCATGGGAAACAAAGAGCCAAGGATCCAGACCCCGAGGCCGACCCAGAGTCCGCTGGGAGGACAACATTAGACAATCTTTGAAGGACCGAGGACTAGAATGGAACCAGACCAGGAGGAAGACAGCCGATGGGATAGTCTGGCGCTCTCTCTTCCAAACCTCTACACCTTACGGTAGAAGGGGAACGACTAAGTAAGTAAGTATATATATATATATATATATATATATATATATATATATATATATATATATATATATATATATATATATATATATATATATATATATATCCTCATCAAGAAAGGATGAAACGTCGAAAGGTACACCGGGAAAAACAGAAGCTGAGGGCTGCAACCTCAGGGACGCATTCCCGTTGTCAGTTATGACTGGAGGGGCTATTATTTCTATATATATATATAACCTATGCTAAGCAGGAAAGAAGGCTCAATATGTTGTCACGTAAGGTAAAGGATCCCGTTACACGCCCATTGGGCATATTGGGAATACGGTGTTAGGCCTGTATTTTCTTGACCATCGGCACACTAGGGGTGATGTGGTCAGCATCACGCCGGCCGCCTTAATCTTCCCAGAGTTGTTCTGGTACAGAATTCATGAGGCTGGGTCGACCCGGGAGCCGTTTGCGGTCTAAAAATCCCACCTCAACTGGGGATTGAACCATGGACCACTGAGCTAAGAAGCCAGTGCACTAACCACTGCGCTACCGGGGCTCCATGGTGTCACGTGCTGGCCACTGCTTAGACAGTGCATACTACGCTGGCTTGGCCATGACTGCTGCATGGAAGATAGTCGCATCCCAAAAGATATGTTAGACGGACAACTGGCAGATGGCAAACGAACAGTTGGGCGACCGCAGCTGAGATTCAAAGATGTGTGCAAGAGAGACATGAGGAAACTTGACATAAATCCAGCAACCTGGGAGGATGAAGCTGCCGATCGCACTAAGTGGCGATGCTCTCTACGGTGCTACCTCAGACTGGGCGAAAAGAAGCTCTCACAGCAAGCAGAAGAGAGGAGAAAACGTCGAAAGTAACACCAGGAAAATGAGCAGCTCAGGGCTGACACGTCAGGGGCGCATTCCCATAGTTAGTTCGGGCTATTATACATGATTTACATCTCTCACCAACTGATCTATAGTTCTTTTAGAATTGTCTTTCTTCAAAACTACATTAGGTATTCTCGGTCATTTTTCATGTATCTGAAAAATTAAAAAAATTACTTTATTGTAACAAAGAAAAAGTGAACAAAGAAATTTTTTTTTTTTAAATATAAAGAAAAGATAATAAAATTTCACTAGACACGTGACCACAAGAAGAGCTTTTGAAAACTTCGTGGCCACGGCAAAATTAGAGGGAAGCAGAAGTAGAGAAGACATACAGAAAAGCTAATGGATAGCTTGACACAATGACATAGAAATAAATTAACAATAGAAATTATGGAGAGCATAAGAAATCAAGATCTACGAAGAGCCATGATCACCAACGCCTAGAGGCATGGACCCTGAACTTGGCTTCAAGGCTAAACTTACCGAAACGCTGTGTCCGGTCGGGTAGCTACCAGAGACCGTGACTTCAGTGTTCGATCATGGCACCCGATGAAAAAGGACGTACAAATGGCTGTGAGCCGGAAATGCATATTGACGGCTCTAACGAATAAACAAAATGGCTGCAGAATCAACACGTTACGTTGATTTTAATGACGATAAGAAATGGGTAGCGTGAAAATCAATCTGCTGAAGACGCAAACAGGAGAACTGAAAGAAAAGAGAAATTGCTCACATACTGTTACGTTTTTCCTTCTTGTCTAAATCACAACCTTTAGTCAGCTTTTGGAATCTTCTTCTAGAATTCTCAAAAATGTAGATATTCTTTGATCGGTTTGTTTGGTTTTTAAATTTTATTTTAACTTTTCTTTTATATTCAGGAACTATTCTTGAATTTTTATATTTATTGTCTGGCTATGTTTTGTGTGTGTCTATTGTTATTGTTGGGGTTGTTTTTAATTCATAAATTCGTCTTAGTGCAGAATAGATGGATGAAGAGGGCAGGACAAGATAACCAGTGTAGAACTAAACACAAATAACCATACAATTACCAGTGGAACAAAAGGTGAGAAAAGGACCTTGGTGTCAGCTAGGGTATATAATATTGAAACTAGCTGATATTACAGGACAATCCTTAGTCTGGAATTCGCAGGGTTAAAGAAATAGAGGGAAGCAGGAACACATGGAGTAGAAAACTGGAAGCAAGTTTAAAAGGGAGGAAAAAAAATGTAGAAAGATCTTGAACAGATGGTACGGGGTTGGAAGCTTGGTGTGAATTTGTTGAATGGCTGTACTTCCCAGGGAGCTGAATGGTAATAGGTAAATGGGTGAATTTTGTGTGTGTGCCGTTTCCTGTGCAGGCGTTTTTCTTTATGTCTTATGTTTTTTTTTTTTTTTTGGTCATGTTCGCGCTGTAGTTTTCCTCATGTATAAGACAATCACCACATGACGTTTCCTTTACAAAAAGGTACAGAGACAGAACAAGTCGATGAATAATTTGGCAAGAAAGATTTGCTTGTCTACATTTGATCTACTATAATCGTGCGGGAACATACGGTCTCTGCAGTGCTCTTTTAGCTTTAGGGGGGACGAGCTAGGGAATTGGGGAGTGGGGGGAAGGAATGAAAGATAGTGTACGAGTATACAGATAGGAAGAATGACATAGACATCTAGCTAGCTAGCTAGCTAGCTAGTTAGCTAGCTAAATAGATAGATCGATAGATAGATATATAGATAGATAGATAGATAGATAGATAGATAGATAGATAGATAGATAGATAGATAGATAGATAGATAGATAGATAGATAGATAGATAAGTAGGTAGGTAGGTAGGTAGGTAGGTAGGTAGGTAGGTAGGTAGGTAGGCAGGCAGGCAGGCAGGCAGGCAGGCAGATAGATAGATAGATAGATAGATAGATAGATAGATAGATAGATAGATAGATAGATAGATAGATAGATAGATAGATGGATGGATAGATGGATGGATGGATGGATGGATGGATGGATGGATGGATGGATGGATGGATGGATGGATGGATAGATAGATGGATAGATAGATAGATGGATAGATAGATAGATAGATAGATAGATAGATAGATAGATAGATAGATAGATAGATAGATAGATAGATAGATAGATAGATAGATAGATAGATAGATAGATATTTCATCAAAAGGACTTCCTTCATGACATGCTAAATTAATCCTCATACGGATAAACTTACCATGGTGTTAGGTAATATAATCCGCCTTAAGTGTATGTTCTACCGCTAAATGTGTAACCTCTTAACTGTGGTTTGACAGTTCAGTTTTAGTCGTCCAATTGAGGTATGAGTTACGGATTTGACAAAGGTAATAAAACGTAAATTGGATTAGGAAAGCATATTTATATTCAAGTTCGCTGAAAGAGGACAGATGGGCTTGCAATAGTTTAAATCTATATCGGATCGCTTATTATCTACAAGAGGTGAAGACAATAAACTGCTGCCCATTATTGGTAGGCCCCTTGAAGTTCCTGGGGGTCTGTGGGGTGGTGTGGCGTGAGGTTTTATTTGGCTCTAGGGTCAGTATAGTACTGACAATTACAGAAATAGAATTTCTGCAGAAAATGTGAAGTCCCAGTGTCTGAGAGAACTACTGGTATCACAAATTAGTTACGGCTGTGAATGTTCTGATCTCGAAAAATTAGTAGAGAGGAGACCGACATAACTTGCCACCTCCGCTGTGTAACTAACTGTGATATTAAGACAAGGAAACAGATTTTACTTAACAATGATAAAATTGACAAGTCTTCAAATACAATTTCCTTATTATTTATTTAGTATATACACTATCTACTCTTGTGCTGAAGGGTGAATGTTGAAAAATGGAACGTAATGAATTTGTAAGTTTACATATGATTTACAAATATTTATATATATATATAGATATGTAAATATATTACAACAAGTTTTCCAATTATAGGAACAAAAATTATATCAGCTGTGCTGTTATTCAATTATAGTACATGTATCAGCTGTGCTGTTAATTACGTATAATTTATCAGCTATAATCTTATTATTGTCTCTTGCTACGCTAATTAACTTTCTCGTCACTGACACTAGCTTTTGCTCACAATGTCGACAGAAATGGTACTACTGGGTACTCATCTCTTAAAACGTTCTGTTCTCCTTAGTTTGGGTCACACAACTCCTGCTGAGGCTCGTTACTTTAGCCCACCCAAGACTGAGGGGGACTAAAGATGTAGCTTCTGTACAATCTCTATGCTCCTGCGAAGTTCCAGGCAGCTGGATTGACTCGAACATACGACCTCGGGTTTTATGACACGAATAAAACCTGTAACAAGGAAAAATAGGGGCTAATTTCTGTCATCAAGCCCACCTATTTCTAATGTGGATGAAATGAGCGTGTGCCTCAGGTGTCTGCATGTAGGATGAATGACAACATGGCTCAGTATGATTTAGCAATAGCGAGACAAGACAGGTGTCTACTTGCAAAACCTTCTTTCTGATAAATTAATACATGGATACATCCAATAATATGAATTCAATACATGAATACATCCAATAATATAAATTCAATACATGAATACATTCAATACATGAATACATCCAATAATATAAATTCAATACATGAATACATTCAATACATGAATACATCCAATAATATGTACACCTAGGTGTGATACAACCATTTCCTTCCCCCTATAGTATACCAGGCCCTCTCTGACAAGTGCTATATAAGCTGGTAACATATATCCTAACAATATTGTTATGTTCTTATGATAGGAGTATATGAGACGAGGACTGTTTGGTGATATATCAGGTGGGAGTTATAGGAGACAATAGATTGAGTCCTAACAAGGACTGTTTTGGTTATATTGCAGTTAGTTTTATCTGAGATAATCTTCTTCTTCCTCGATCCTTAACCACCGACCGTCAAAGCAGTCAGTGGCCATCACGCGTAGTGGCGTCTTGTAGGGCAACAACAAATTGATTCCACTTTGCACGGTCGGTGGCCATCCTTCGTACAGTGCCCCAACTCTGGTTCATTCTTTGCATCTCAGCCTCCACAGTCCTCCGCCAAGTTGTTTTTGGTCGGCCTCTCTTTCGCTTTCCTTCAGGGGTCCAAAGCATAGCTGTTCTTGTGATGGCATCGGGGTCTCTTCTGAGGACATGACCAACCCAGCTCCAGCGTCTGCCAGCTATGATGGTGTGCATGTCCTCTTGTTTGCTACGAGTAAGCAGATCTTGGTTGGTGATGGTATTCGGCCAAAAATGCGGTGAATTTTTCTTAGGCATGTTGTGTGAAAAGAGGACAATTTTGACATTTCCTTCTCTGTGACTCTCCCGCATTCCGCACCATAGAGAAGCACAGAAAGCACGCAGCTCTGATATAATTTTAATTTTGTGCTTGTGCTGTATTGGGAGGACTTCCAGATGTTATTTAGGCTAAAGAAGGCTGTTCTTGCCTTATTCATTCTGATGTTGATGTCTTTGCCTGCCCCACCGTCTGGTGTTACTATGCTTCCTAGGTATGTGAAGGTATCTGTCTGTACCAATTGCTGATTCCTTACTGATATGGGCTCAGGGTTGCTCACATTGAGCGTCATGACCTCAGACTTCTTTAAATTGATGTTCAAGCCCATTTGCTGGCTAAATTTATTAAGTCTATCCGTTTTTTCCTGGATGTGTTGATGTGAATGTGCCAGCAGTGCAATGTCATCTGCATATTCCAGATCTTCCAATGTAGAAAATGTAGTCCATCTTATTCCTCTTGGACTGCCCTCTGTTGTCTGGCGCATCACCCAGTCTATGACTGTTAAAAAAAAGAGTGGTTGATAAGGGGCATCCCTGTCGTACTCCTGTCTTCACCTCGAAGGTTAGGTTGCTCTGCCCAACACTACACGTAAAGTTGGCATAGAGACTTTTTATGATTGCCACTATGCAGCTTGGAATTCCATAAGCCCTCAGTATTTTCCATAAACTGTCCCTATGTATGCTGTCAAAAGCCTTTTCAAAATCAACAAAATTTATGTAAAGCTGTCTTTGCCATTCTGAGCACTGCTCTATAATGTTCCTGAGAGTGAATATATGGTCTACACATCTTCTGTTCTTTCTAAATCCTGCTTGTTCTTTCCTCAGTTTGTAGTCTACTGCCTTTGAAATTCTCTGTATAATTATCCTGCCTAGTATTTTGCTGGGAACTGAGAGAAGAGTGATTCCTCTCCAATTATTGCAGTCTGCAAGATCTCCCTTTTTGGGCAATTTGACAATTATTCCTTTGTTCCAATCTGAGATAATAGACTGAAGTTATAGGAGACAATAGATTGAGTTATAGGAGACAATAGATTGAGTCCTAACAAGGACTGTTTTGGTTATATTGCAGTTGGTCTGAGGAAATAGATTGAAGTTATAGAAGACAATAGGTTGAGTCCTAACAAGGACTGTTTTGGTTATATTTCAGTTTGGAGTTATCTGAGACAATAGACTGAAGTTATAGGAGACAATAGATTGAAGTATGAGTCCTATTCGTCTTCGTCTAGTCAATCATATTAGGAAATACAATCATTATACCTAATTCCCCAAGATACAATCAGTAACCTGATACGTTCATATTAAAACCTATTTTCCTACCAGTTTAGAGTAAATTATATTTACCCTCCAAGATTTAAACAGGCCAGATTTTGACTCGACTTAGCGAAGCAGGCTGCAGGTCAATGCTCTCAGGTAAGCTAAAAATCAAAGCTGACAGCTCCTCTCTTCAGTCGGTCGTCTCTGGCTTCGTGTTCGGTGTTGCATGTTTTAGCATAAATCTCGCCCGATTATATAGGCAGGTAAAATAACTTCTACTGGTAAAGGAAAGCGTTTGGTTGGTTCCTGGCGGAGCAAGCTGATTGGTTGCCTGCAGTTTCGTCTTATGCTCGTACAGCCTAATTTTATTCAGTTTTCTTCCGCCATCTTGCGTGAACAAGATGGCCACGACCCACATCCGAAAAAAAACAGGGCTTAAGTTTTTTCCTGGCGTAACTTCTTGTAATTTATTCCGGCTCAGCAACTGTGCGTTGATTGGCTGAGGCAAATTTGTATTCCGACATAATGATTTAACAAAGTAGTGGGGTTACACACACTCGTTTCACGACAGGTGGCAAAGACAGAATAAAACTACTGCACCATCAAGCAGGTCGTAAAAGGTGACTTATATCAAGTTGTCCATAGAACTGGCAACCTCATCTGGTGAAACGAGCTGCAGCGGGAAAGCGCCGTCGCAACAGCACGTGCTTTCACAAAGGATTCCTGACGGAAGTAATGAATCTGTACTACAAAAGGAGCATTAACAACGAGATGATGGTGATGATGATGAGAAGAAGGAGGATGATAATGATGATGATGAAGATGATCATGATGATGATGGTAAAACATAAAGCAGGAGGTATGCGGAAGCACATGCCAAAATACGGGTGTTATATCATTAGCCTACGTCAGATTTAAAAAACCTACGATAAAGACTCCCACTTTTTAAGAAATTAAAAACTTGCATAAGGAGTATTTAAAATACAACACGAACAACAACTGAAGGATTACAGGCTTGTATAAAGTGGTGCTTGGGGTAGATCAGGTTTGAAATAGTAAGATAAGGTCATCAACGTTTAACTAACAATTTAAAATACAACACCAACAACAACCGAAGGATTACAGGCTTGTATAAAGTGGTGCTTGGAGTAGATCAGGTTTGAAATAGTAAGATAAGGTCATCAACGTGTAACTAACAACTAGAGCCATACAAGTGCTGGTGGAACAAGAGATGTGAAGAAGACGCTGGCGATGGATAAGACACACATTGAGGAAACCTGTTCATAGCATTATCAGGCAGTCCTTGTTCTGGAACCCCCAGGGTAAGGGAAGCAGATGGAGAAGAGAACTGGGGACAGAAATGAAAATGATGAGGAGGACAAAGAAATACATTGAGCTGATGGCGCCTGACAGTACGACCTTGACATACGTTTTTAAGGCCTATGCTGTCCTGCTTTCCTAGAGAAGCTGAAGGGTAGCATGTATGTGTGTGTGTGTGTGTGTCAAATAATTATAGTTATAACTTAAACTTTGAAAATGTGTTTGTATTATCTTCCTGCGTGGTGATGTGATGGTGTAAATAATACACTAAAATTTCATAAGCTTTGGTCTATTTTTGTCCTTTCTTGCACTTGTTGTTTCATAGCCTATTGTTTTGAAATACCTCACCCCTTTCACGAACAGTGTCAGTCATGTAAATAAACCCGTTAAAATTTTAACCAGACACCTCTGAAATTTGCCTTCACCGTCACGGTTGGTTGCAGTAGCGGAAGTCATTTCCGAAGAGCACTTTCTCATGTGAATGCTCTTTTGCTGATTTGTTTGACGCTGGTGGTGGTAAGTCGGGCCTTTTTATTCTGTCAATGACCAGGCCCTTTAAATTGCGGAATGTTAATGGTAGTATTTGTACTTAAGAATCTGACACCGTGTTGTGGATGCTGCTACAGAGTGGAACATGTGTAACATTCAACATCTGTGATAAACAACCAAAATGGTGAATACTCGTAAGAGATAAAGAAAGATACAAAGAGAGGAAGAGATAAAGAAGGAACACAGTAAGAAAGACAGACAAAAAGGAAGAGCACAGAAGAAATAAAGAAAGCAAGAAAGAAACCAAGGCAGAAAGGAAGGAAGTAAGGGAGGAGATGACACTAGATAACAATAAATTAAAGGCACTCACGATATTTGATCCAGGTCTGTTCGGTAGACGAAACCGATTCACGGCGAAAGCGACAGTGTTGCGACACAAGACCAGCGATGTACCCTATGTGTGAGCACATGTACAATTTCAGGACATTTACGAAACTAAAATCAGAAGGCCTACATTGAAGAACATACTGAAAGTCGATGAGCTTTTTGTCTCATTTTTGACTTCTTAAGGAGCCGGGCGATCCACTGCAGGTGGTCGCTTTGCAGAATCCTGCACCAAAGCTCCTTATGTTGCCTTGAGATTTGCCTCGTGTTGACGAGGAGCGTCATATTTCAACCTAGACACGGGGCGCTATGTTATTTGAGGGCGCAAGTCCAAATATCAATGACCTCGAGCACTGGGTCTTATGAAACCTTCATACAGTCTCCTCATAGAATTCTAGACTGACGAGATAGACAATGGGAACAAGACAATAAGACAGCGTGAGCCACACAACATACATAATATAGACAAAAGATAGAAGGGGCAAGAGGTCTTTCGTTGCATTGGGAAGTGTGTGGTAGATCACGGGAAATTAGTTCCAACACAGATATGTTAACCAAAGAACTTGAACTAGATCTCCTTCAACTTGTTCGGCCAGGTGTCAACTTGTTCGGCCAGGTGTCAACTTGTTAGGCCAGGTGTCGCGTGGACGTACAATTTCGGGTTATTTCGTGGAGTAAACATTTAAACAAGTAAAGAGGGAAAACCGAGGCCTGTAAACAGTAAATAAATAAATATTACACACATAAAGGTCACGTGTTTCAGGCGCTCGTGAGAAATAAAGAAGTAGAAAACTAGACAATAGAAAAACAACAGAAATGAGTGGCTTACCGGAGAATCGAACCCAGGACCTTCGGAACAGCAACCCCGTCATTTACTAGACATAGTATTAAGGTCTTTGTACTGTATAATCTGGCCTATACTGTATAATAGGTGGACAACAGACGTGATTGCGTCATTAATGAGGCTGGATCGCCCTAGGTACATAACAGGTGTTACATGCTGCGAATCGCGCTAATGACCTTTGTGGTGCCTTGTTGGCAGGTAGGATAGTGTGATTCGCGTCCTTAGCTAAGCGGGGGTGCTGTTTAGAAGGTCCTGGGTTCGATTCTCCGATAAGCCACTCACGTCTGTTGTTTTTCTGTTGTCTAGTTTTCTACTTCTTTATTTCTCACGAGCGCCTGAAACATACCTGTATGGTTGTAATATTTATTTATGTACTGTGTCGTGGAGTGAGTTACATGGCAGTTGTCAGAATACTTTTTTAAAAATCTCAGTTTCGGTATCTATCTATCTATCTATCTATCTATCTATCTATCTATCTATCTATCTATCTATCTATCTATCTATCTATCTATCTATCTATCTATCTATCTATCTATCTATCTATCTATCTATCTATCTATCTATCTGTCTGTCTGTCTGTCTGTCTGTCTGTCTGTCTGTCTGTCTGTCTGTCTGTCTGTCTGTCTGTCTGTCTGTCTGTCTGTATCTATCTATCTGTCTGTCTGTCTGTCTGTCTGTCTGTCTGTCTGTCTGTCTGTCTGTCTGTCTGTCTGTCTGTCTGTCTGTCTGTCTGTCTGTCTATCTATCTATCTATCTATCTATCTATCTATCTATCTATCTATCTATCTATCTATCTATCTATCTAATCTAATCTATCTAATCTAATCTATCTATTTATCTATCTATCTATCTATCTATCTATCTATCTATCTATCTATCTATCTATCTATCTATCTATCTATCTATCTATCTATCTATCTATCTATCTATCTATCTATCTATCTATCTATCTATCTATCTGCCTACCTACCTACTTATCTATCTATCTATCTATCTATCTATCTATCTATCTATCTATCTATCTATCTATCTATCTATCTATGTCTGTCTGTTTTGTGGTGCCTTGTTGGCAGGTAGGATAGTGTGATTCGCGTCCTTAGCTAAGCGGGGGTGCTGTTCAGAAGGTCCTGGGTTCGATTCTCCGATAAGCCACTCACGTCTGTCACTAATTTACAGTATGAAGAATTCGATACTTATGTCTTGTTGTTATTGTTTTTTGTTGTTGTTTTTTTATTTTTTTTTTTTTATTTTTTTTTAAATTTTATTTATTTATTTATTTTTAATTTTTTAATTTATTTATTATGTTTTTTTTCAAATTCATTATTATTATTTATTTATTTATTTATTTTTTATTTTTATTATTTTTTTTTATTTTAAAGACATTTTAATTATGATGATTATTGCAAATGTAATATTACTTTTATAATGATAAATGCCTTAATAATGCTTAAAGTAAATGTGAGGATGAAAGGATATTAGTATACATGATGAGGGAGAGAGGAAGGGCGGAATGTCAGACGGGCCTGCGTGCCCAATTCTTAACCCTTTGAAAATAAAGTCCGTTCGTTCGTTCGTTGTCTGTCTGTCTGTCTATCTATCTATATATCTGTACTCGAACCCGCCAACCTTCCTACGCGTGTGTTCATAATCACCAAAGATCATCAGTTTACAGGTGATGACAGACTTGGCGTTTCTGTTTTGCCAGCTGAAAAGTCAAAGAATCCGAGGTAGGTTAAACAAACACACAACAACAACCGGGAACCGTCTGCTTGTCTGTCTCAACACAACATCGATTTTCACGGCCAATTTAAGGAGTTCTGTTTTTGTTGTTGTAAAGGTAGAATGAATAACGTGGCGAAGGCTGGTCTTCATTCTTGATCCTGGCAGAGAAGTTTTCAATGTAGTTGTTGTAGAGTTGTGTTTAGTCTGAACTTCAGATGTATGTGTGTGTTTCTTGGACTCGCGTGGCAACTAATGTTCCTGATGGTTATCCTAAACAAACAAGACACTATAGAGCTCTCTTCTCCATTGATTTATTTTCATGTCATTTATTTTAGTTTGTTAGTTGCCTTATTCTTTCTTGTCATCAGCTATAATATTCGTCTTTTCTGCTTTATCCTTTCTTCTATCTTTCTTTCTTCTATCTTTCTTTCTTCATTCTGTCTTGCTTTCGTGTATTATTCGTTTTCTTACTTTTATTTTCCATTTCTTTCTTTATTTGTTTTCTCACCAAATTTTTTTTCTGTGGGTATCCCTTCTTTCACCACTGTTTTTCGTTGTATTCTATTACTTTCTCATTTCTTTCGTTCTTTTCGGTACAGTTTTTGTCGTGAGAGACACTTTTTATTTCTCTTTTGTTCATCGCATACAACGCGTGCTGATGTGTTGACACTTTGTATTTTTGGAACATGTCTGTCATATACTGCTTCCATCATCTTTTTTGGCAGCTATATTTTATTTTTTACCTGCCTGTTCTATTTTGTGTTCTTACAATATTGGTGATGTTACAACGTTTCTCTAATCTTGTCATTGATGTTATTTTCGTGTATCGGCAGCTTTTATCAGACTTCTCATTCACATGAGCTGATCTCCCCTCCACCCACTTTTGTTGATTGGTAGATGACCAGATGGCGTACTGAATCATATATATATATGCTTAAATATATACTTTCCTTCTACGGTGTCTACTCCAAATCCTCGGTATTTCGTGGAAAGACAAAGTGACAAATGTCGAGGTGTTGCCACGTGCTGGCCTTCAAAGAATGTATATATACACTGCTTAGCGCAGACTACGCTGGTTTGGCCATGTCCGCCGCATGGAAGATGGTCGCATCCCGAAAGATATCTTCTACGGACAACTTGCAGATGGCAAAAGAGCAGTTGTGCGACCACAGCTGAGTTTCAACGATGTGTGCAAGAGAGACATGAGGACACTGGACATAAATCCAGCAACCTGGGAGGATGTAGCTGCCGATTGCACCAAGTGGCGATGCTATGTGCGACGCCACCTCAGAGTGAGATACACTGCCCTGAGAGTTCAAAGGCAATCGTCTGATATACACTGCCCTGATAGTTCACAGACAATCGCGTGAGATACACTGCCCTGATAGTTCACAGACAATAGTGTGAGATACACTGCCCTGATAGTTCACAGACAATCGTGTGAGATACACTGCCCTGATAGTTCACAGACAATAGTGTGAGATACACTGCCCTGATAGTTCACAGACAATAGTGTGAGATACACTGCCCTGATAGTTCACAGACAATAGTGTGAGATACACTGCCCTGATAGTTCACAGACAATCGTGTGAGATACACTGTCCTAAAAGTCCACAGTATTTTCTATTATATATATTGCCTTGGGAGAGCAAGAGCTGTATGGTGAGATACATTACCCTTGGTACCCAAAGACAGTTCAAGGTGAGATACATTACCCTTGGTACCCAAAGACAATTCAAGGTGAGATACATTACCCTTTGTACTCAAAGACCATACAAGGTGAGATACATTACTGTTGGTACCCAAAGACCATACAAGGTGAGATACATTACCCTTGGTACCCAAAGACAATTCAAGGTGAGATACATTACCCTTTGTACTCAAAGACCATACAAGGTGAGATACATTACCGTTGGTACCCAAAGACCATACAAGGTGAGATACATTACCCTTGATACCCAAAGACCATACAAGGTGAGATACATTACCCTTGGTACCCAAAGACCATACAGGGTGAGATACATTACCTTTGGTACCCAAAGACCATACAAGGTGAGATACAATGCCCTTGGTACCCAAGGACCATACAAGGTGAGATACATTACCGTTGGTACCCAAAGACCATACAGGTGAGAGACATTACCGTTGGTACCCAAAGACCATACAAGGTGAGATACAATTCCCTTGGTACCCAAAGACCATACAAGGTGAGATACATTACCGTTGGTACCCAAAAACCATACAAGGTGAGATACAATGCCCTTGGTACCCAAAGACCATACAAGGTGAGATACATTACCCTTGGTACCCAAAGACCATACAAGGTGAGATACATTACCTTTGGTACCCAGAGACCATACAAGGTGAGATACATTACCCTTGGTACCCAAAGACCATACAAGGTGAGATACATTACCCTTGGTACCCAAAGACCATACAAGGTGAGATACATTACCCTTGGTACCCAAAAACCATACTAGGTGAGATACATTACCCTTGGTACCCAAAGACCATACAAGGTGAGATACAATGCCCTTGGTACCCAAAGACCATACAAGGTGAGATACATTACCCTTGGTACCCAAAGACCATACGAGGTGAGATACATTACCCTTGGTACACAAAGACCACACAAGGTGAGATACAATGCCCTTGGTACCCAAAGCCCACAAAAGGTGAGATACATTACCCTTGGTACCCAAAGACCATACAAGGTGAGATACAATGCCCTTGGTACCCAAAGACCATACAAGGTGAGATACATTACCCTTGGTACCCAAAGACCATACAAGGTGAGATACATTACCCTTGGTACCCAAAGACCATACAAGGTGAGATACATTACCCTTGGTACCCAAAGACCATACAAGCTGAGATTCATTACCCTTCGTACCCAAAGACCATACAAGGTGAGATACAATGCCCTGAGATGCAAAAACTATCTTGTCACATGCATTGTTCTCGAAGCTCGCAGACAATCTTTTGAGGTACGGTATCCTGGGAGAGCGAAGACTATTATGTGATTTACCCTAACCAGGTGTCGTAATTTTTATCTGAGAGAGTTCTAATGGATATTGGTCCTTTAGAGTGTAGAATGATAGTGAAGGCTCTGTGAGAATAAGGATTTAGGAAAGTGAGGTAGTAGATTCACAAGGGCTGGGGAAGAGTAAGGACAGTCTCTTATTACGACAATATTTGTCTCTCAAAAACTATTCCTACCACTCTTCTGAACAAACAGTTGTTTGTCAGTTCCAGTCGCTCATGCGCACACACCGATTTGGTGATCCTGACGCACAACGTACATGAATACACACTACGATAACAAAATATGGGAAATGTTTGGGTTTTGGGCCAGCCGACACCAATGCTAATAAAGTTTTTAATACTTTTATTATCATAAAATCAAGTTACAAGTAAGTATCAATGTACAGTCAGAAATCATGGGTTACAAAACACAAAATAACAGGGGGGAGGGTTTCTGAGGAGAAGTATCCAATGCACCTTTTCCCGCTTGTATTTACTAACAGAAAAGACCGGGTCCCAAAGACGAGAAGGGGGGGGGGGGGTGATGATGATCAGAGATAGGCAATTTAACCCAATGGTAAATTTATTACTCTGAGTCAAGGGGGTTACAGTAATAAGGGGTAAAGGAAAAGCTAGCTGTCATCAAATGTTTTCCTTTAATCAACCAATTTTTCCCGGGAGGGGGGAATGCTCACCGTTAAATAATCCCGCTAGGAGAAATCCCGTACAATGAATACAATACACCTTAATACTAGGTTGAACTAACTATAAGGGTAAAAGATTTAAATCTCCTTTCATTCAAAAACAACATGCTAGGGCTGGCCAGCACACAGTCGCACACACACAGACTTACCAAAAGGTGAATTCTGGCACTTCATAGGAAATACATTAAAAAACAGTATTAAACCTTGGCTTAGGTAAAAGTATTTTCTTTCGTGTACAGCCCCAGATTAGCGGGTTGTTGAAGTTAACAAAGTGTCCCGAAATCGCTGGACGTTGAAGTTTAACGGTACTGTTTATTTATTAGATAAAGTTCCTAAAGAATGGCACAGGCACTTGGCTAGGTGTGAGGAATGGTGTGGTGTCTAAGATTGGCACAGCTGGTGGAGATAACTTTCTTTTGCAGTAATGTCACAAACTACAAAAACACTGAGGTAAGTTCTTCAGGGGGTTGGTACAATCCAATGATTATGCTTGACAGACAGTGTCAGGGAAATCTATGTTCTTCTTCACGAATAGAGCAGTGAGTAAAATATTGCTACTGTTGACTGTTCTTCTTCCAGTTTGATAACTATAAAAACCGACTTTATGAATTGGGATTTTAAAATAGTCTTTGGGTTTGCTTTGTTTCTGTATACTTCAGATAGCTGAATCCCAACAGGATCGCCACAAAGATTAAATTTCAAATATGTTCATAAGTCACTGGAGTAATCGAACTGAGTCGGCAAGACTCTAGATATATATTATTGCTGCGAAATGGCTGCTTAAATGATGTTTCATTGCTGCTTAATTGCTGCTTAAATGATGTTTCATTGCTGCTTAATTGCTGGGATGCGAGGTTCAAAAGATCATTCGTCTGCACAGAAAAGAATTTCACTCCAATAGCCAACAATTTAGATGAAATCTAGCAGGAATTTTAGCTATATGCTAGTGAATCTTAGAATTCTGTCAGAACGAATGATACGTTGCCCTTTTCAGATTCTGTATTTATCTATTAGAAAGGCAAGATAAATGGTACATGTGAAAATTTCGCGCCTCTTCAGTTCCCAGGGGAAATCGAAGTTATTTAGCCGCCATGCTAACCACGATGGCCCGACTGGCTTCCGATCTACGTTCGTCTCAGGCTACTCACACGAGGATGTGAAATTTCGGCGAGACTAGCCTCGTTTGCGGTGAGTTTCCTGATTCCTCAGATCGTATCCGCTACGCTGAGCGTTCCGTCTTTCGGGCAAGTCTGCCGGTCGCCACAGAGGTGCGAAGTCTGCAAGAAGCTTTCTTCTGATCGCTCGTGTCCGTCTTGCGAACGGTTCAGTGTTCGTACGGAGATGCTAAACTTCTGCTTCTCTGTTCTGGGGATCTTCTTTGACTGCTTTGATCATAGCCGCTACTCTTCGTTGATGAAAAGTTACAACAATACTGATGTTCAGGGATTCTAATGTTATGAAAAGCTAAAGTCCCTTTAATCATCCATCAAATCAGGGGAAATTCACTTGACAAACTAGACGTACGTCACAATCGTCCCCACTTTTAGACATGAAACCATTTTTCATGTTTCCTTCTTGACAATGGAGGTGACCTGATTGGTGACTTTAGGATGAGTGGTATCTTCAGTTTGCTCTACTTCCTCTGTAGACCAGTTTCTACTCAAGAAGTCAGCTCCGACATTCTGTTTTCCTGGAATATATTTCACTTTGAAGGAATAGACGCTCAATAATAATGCCCAGCGCATAATCCTTGCGTTGAATGCCTTATTGGCACCAAGGAAAGCTAATGGAGCGTGGTCGGTTTGTACTGTGAAAGAAGTACCATACAGAAACTCATGATGGCGTCTGATGCCTGTCGTGAAACATTCTAAATCCACATATATAAATTAAAAAGTAAATGTAAAGCCTGACGAATTAATTCAATAAAAAGAAAGAAGAATGGTAAAAGAACAGTGCGGTCACAATAGCGTACGCCTGTATTATAGAACGTCATGCTAGTTAAACAAGAAAAACCCCTTTTTCTACTTCGTCTGCATAATTGTAACGCTTTCACATTTGCTAGTAAAGCCTACTGCATCAAATACACGCGTTTCGAAAAATAAAACGGGTACTGTGTTTCTTAGAAAACCTTGAGATAGACACACTGCGTAATGACCTAAATTAATATTACATTAATGTCATTTTATGCACTACGTAAACGAAAAGACAGACGGGCTTAGAAGAGAGAGAGAGAGAGATGTACGGAGGAACGCATGCAATGCTACCACGTCGCTTCGCGATTTAAAAGTAATGCCACCCCACGCGAAAGGCATGCAGGCTTGCTTTTTTTCAAATAAACAGTAATAAAAAACACTACCAATACGAGGTAAGGTTTTAAAAAATATGGTTAATGCTTATTAGGAAACATGACACAATACTGTTTTTCGTCTGAAATCCTGACATTAGCCTGAAAGTACAGAAGACACCCCATCGTATAGAAGTGAGCGGGTGGTAGAAGAAAATACATATTTTGAACGCAGCCACTTAGCTCCATTAAACTTATATATTTGGGTGCCTTAGGACTTGCTGACAAAGAATATGTTAGGTGTTAAGCAAATAGTCTAATAATTAACAAATTATAGCCAAAATATTATAGTGGTGTTGTCTGACAACACAGGATCATATTTGCTCATAATGGCGTGTTTGGACACTGCTTTAGAGGAAATGAGGCCACCACGTTAAATCCGATTTGATTGGCTAGAATAATATGTAAGGCTAAACATGATTAGTCGATTGCAGATACTATTTTTGGTTGTTAATGGAAACGATAGGAAGGGTACTTTTTTTTCAAAAGCTTTTGTAAACATGGTCTCATTGGCTAGACCATTTAATATAGTCAATTAGGAGCGTCGGTTCAGTGCCACTTTTTGAAATTGAACTTTGTAGATGCAAGTGCGTTGAGAACCAGCTCATATATTTCTAATAAAAGCCTGGGGCAGAGGCAGATCGGAATTGTGCCATAACTCATCGCCAGTCAACGTACTTGTTTAATATTTCCTTGAATTGTGGTAAGCTAGACATATTTGATATCTTTTAGATGAAAATTGAATGTGAATTGATAATTTATGTCTGTATGTGTGTGGTTCAGTAACAAACATGAGGCAAAGCCTGGATATTGCTCCCCCATGAACAAAACTTGTCGGAGAGGAGTATAACTGCATGGGATTGCCAAATAGTACTATGACACCTATCTTATTGAATAGCAGGAAATAATGCTGGAATTGCAGAGGCGTTGTAACCATTAGGGAGAGGAATACTGGTGTATATTGATACATCAGAAGCTAGCAGTTGGCCTACCGCGCTGAACTCGGTGTTTGTTATGTATTGTGCTTCAGTGTGGAAATAGATTATAAATTAGTTCTGAAGTAGGAGGTACAACCTTCTTGTTTCAGGGACCGTGGTACTAAAGTATTAAAGCAGCACCTGGTCTGAGTTGTGCTGAATCCAGAGGCTGGTAGCATACTCCTTGGTCAAGATATTGACCAGTGTTGTTTCTCAAGAAAAAGGTGAAGCAAGCGAGCAGTGGAGACTGTTTCCTGCCGCCCACACAGAAGTTAAGATTTCGTGGCCAGAGCAGCTCAATCTTGTGTATACCCCCTCAAAAATTGACTGTACATTAAATCAAGAGGGACAGTTGTTTGGTTCAAATAAAAGAAACTGTGAACCTTTCCAATATTATTTCCCCCAGAAACAAACACTTGAAGTCATGATGACAAACAACAACCTAGCTTGAAAAGCCAGTATTACCTCATAGTACTACATCACAACTTACACACATATTGTAATAATAATATATGTCAATACAAAGATCCTATCTATAAATTGTGTACATACAACTTGTGATTTCATTTGATTGTGATTCCTGGTTCACTTTGTAGTTGAATCAGGATATCTATTATTGAAAGGAATTAATACATATTTTAAAAGTTAACACTTGACTTATTAAGATAGTCTTATAGAGTGTTCTATGTATGTGAGTGTCACAGTGTTGTAAAGTATTGTGGATTAAATTAAATTGTTTATCTGTCTGTTGGTTGTTGTAAACATACACTTCATCACTATCATAACCCTAGACATTCAACGTAGTCATCACAATATTCCAGAATAAGTCTGACTGAGGTCTAAATGTGGTAGCAAAGTAAGGTCATATGTAATACACCACACTTATTAGATACAGATACCTTCACAGCTGATCTCAGTCAGTACATTAAGTCCCCTATAAATATTTATATCATCCCACTTTACCACATATATTGGGGGCTCGTCCGGGATTTTGAATCTTCTCCTATTATATATATTGGGGGTAATTCACTTCAGGGAATAATAAAAAATTAAAAGGTATCCTTGGGTGAAAATAAATAAGGTTGAGCTCTCAGTGCTTGTGGTTGTCCTTAGATAATTAGTTATAGATTGACTTGTTTACTTAGACATTGTATAAATTTGCCTGTTAGAAAATGGCCGACCTGGCAAAATTTCGATCTGCTGCCATGTAGGCTGCTAAAGAGTTAGGAATGGACGGGCAAGTTATGATTGCCTATGTCACTACTGAATGTGACAAATATATTGAACGTGAAGAAAGAAAATTTGAAGCAGAAAGAAAATTAGAATCGGAAAGATTAGAAAAAGAAGCTGAAAGAAAGTTAGAGGCTGAAAAAGAAATTAAGAGGTTGCAGATTGAGGCGGACAAAGAGGCTAGGGCATTAGAGGCTGAGGCTAAGAAGTTACAATTGGAGGCTGAGGCTAACAAGTTACAATTGGAGGCTGAGGCTAAGAAGGTCCAATTGGAGACAGAAAGAGAGGAATGAAGGCAAGCTGCTGAAAGGGAAGACAAGCGATTGGCTGCAGAGAGGGAAGCAGAAGTTAAGAGATTACAGAGGGAGCACGAATTACGACTAAGGGAGTTGAAATTTCAAGGCCATGCTCCTGAAAATGGTCACAGTCCCTTCACCTCTGATGCCTCTGCTAGTCAGGGAGCCTCAACCTCAGCTATGAACTTTCATTTAGATCATTTTGTTGAGAGAGAAGATGATATCGAGAGCTATCTAAATAGATATGAACTATTAGCTACCACGTATGGGTTAGAGAGAGAAAGGTGGAGCTTAAAGTTATCTCAAGGGCTTCGTGGTACGGCTTATGATGTTTTCGCCAAAATGAGCAGAGATGATCAAGAAAATTATGACATGCTAAAGCAGGCTCTTTTGTTAAGATATGAAAAGAATGGTGAATTTTATAGAAAAAAATTTAAGAATGCTAAACTACTGTCAGGTGAAACCTATCACCAGTTCTCTGCACGGTTAGAGACATACTTGGAGAAATGGACTTCTCTGGGGAAAACCCAAGATCTTAAGGAAATGATCCTTATAGAACAACTAAGAGAGTCCATGGCTCCAGACCTGAGAAAGTTTCTCATGGAACAAGGTGCAGAGAGACTGGGTGAGTTACTAAATGTCGCTGAAAGGTATCAAGCAGCTCAGGCAGAGGTAACAAGTAATGAAAAGAAACAGGTAGACAATTTTAAGGCACCACAAAACTTTAATGAATTTGATCATAGAGATCAAAACAAAGGTAAGCATCAGTTTAATAGACCACGTTATGATAATAAACATAAAACCCCACAATTCAGTGAAAGGAAATATGATGACAGGAAACCCTTCAGACAGGAAGGAAAATAGTGTCAAATATGCAGGATGCATAATCATAATACTAGTGAATGTGGTAGGAAAGTTCCTCCATATCACGCGGCATGCATGATAACAGTGGACAAGGGGAAGAAGAAACTGACAGAGAATCATATAAATCTTCAACATCCCCCCATCTGTGAAGAAGTGACATGTAATGGTGCCAAGGTTAGGTGCCTTTACGATTCAGGTTTAGAATATGACTCAGTTGTGAGTGCAACCCTAGTGCACCCTGAACAGTATACCACAGAGAAAGTGGAGATACAAGGGGCCGTAAAGGGAATATCCACCATGACACTTCCCGTAGCCGAGATCAATGTAGAGACAAGGTATGTGGAAGGAGTGATTAGAGCAGCCGTGTGTGTGACGACCCTAATTACACACCCGCTGGTGTTAGGAAGCAAAATATGTTTTTCTAGGAGGAAGCCCTGTAAAACCTGTGGTAATGGCCACGCTTCAGGTCAGGTCGACCCCTAGTAGAACGGAGGAGGAACCTCCACTAGTTTATTCTCATAAGCAGATGAGAAAGGCCCAGGCAAAAGATAAAACATTAAAACCTTGCTTTGGTAAATTGCCAACAAGCCATGCACACCCTAAGAAAGGACAATTTTATTTGAAGGAAGGACTGCTCTTCAGGAAAGCTAGAGCAGGATCCAAAAAAACAGGGACAATTGGTATTGCCAACCCCCTACAGGGAAAAAGTGATGGCACAAGCTCATGTTGTACCAGACGGTGGACACCAGAGAAATGGGACCACCCGTCAAAGGACATCGGAAAAATTCTACTGGCCCTAAGTAGCTGCTGATATTGCACAATTTGTGGGGGCCTGTGAAAAATGTAGCAAGGTACAGTCCCCAAGTTGGGAAAATCATAATCAGATGCCAGCCAAGCATTCTGAAACATATGGGCCTAACAATAACAAGGAAAATAACAATAATAAGGTTGACATAGAGGACAGGTATCCACCTTCCCCCCAACAGTGTTCACCAACAATATTTAGATTCGCAACTCTGAGAAAGGCATCCAGAGAAAATAGAAACTCAGACCAGTCAACCCAGGCACAGTTTGAAGCCGCATTTAGGGAGCTGGCTGACATTGACATTGAAGATGATCCGCCTAAGTTAAAACCGAAACAAATTGTTAACAGAAGAAAAGTGGGGAGTGGACGAGTGAGCAATTGGGAAAATGCTCACAGCGCTTCACAATATGGCTATTAACTTAGCATTAAAATGGCACTGGTGACATTGGTAGTCACCCGACCCTACACCGTCCAAGGGGAAGTAGTGTTCGGACCCTGGATGGAGATAACCCACACATCTTATAGCAATGCTAAGGGCGAATTGATTTCTGATGCAGAAACTCATTTCCCCACATATTACCTTAATTCACCAGATTGTCGGTAGGCGGAACTATAGTTGGTGAATATGGCCTCCATTTGAGTGGCACATTATAGAACATTATAAATATATTATTAGAAGGGTGTTTCCACATTCAATCACGCCTGAGATCAGACCAATTGTTGGCTGTGAACATTTCGGGGAGCAGAGTGTCTCCATTGTTGCCTTTTTGAATTGAGGATAGTCCGAGTGTTTATTAAGGCTGATCAGGAAATTATTGGATCCCCTACACAACTCAGATATCACCATATAGATCAACTCCTCATAACGTACAAATTGAGGAACATCTAATATTCTCGGGACATGTCGTTGAGCAGACTCAGAGAAGAGAAATGGTGAATACTGATTGCTAAGCAGCAATAAGACAAGCAGTAACACTTGCCGCTGTTCAGTAATATAACTGAAATGGATTCTTGGATTGCAGAGGTCTGAGGCAACCTTCGTCAGTAGTGCTTACTTTGAATTGACCCACCTGCATTAATCCATGATCAAAATAAAATCAGAGAAACGTTGATGCAGATTTTCTAAGCCGCCATCCGTGCGATGAAAATCAAAGAAATCACCAGGCATAGACATAAATTTCTCTATGTGTATATAGAATTATAGACTGACATATAACGTCTGTTTTAAGTGGGGAGAATTTGTCGTGAAACATTCTAAATCCACATATATAAATTAAAAAGTAAATGTAAAGCCTAACGAATTAATTCAATAAAAGGAAAGAAGAATGGTAAAAGAACAGTGCGGTCACAATAGCGTACGCCTGTATTATAGAACGTCATGCTAGTTAAACAAGAAAAACCCCTTTTTCTACTTCGTCTGCATAATTGTAACGCTTTCACGTTTGCTAGTAAAGCCTACTGCATCAAATACACGCGTTTCGAAAAATAAAACGGGTACTGTGTTTCTTAGAAAACCTTGAGATAGACACACTGCGTAATGACCTAAATTAATATTACATTAATGTCATTTTATGCACTACGTAAACGAAAAGACAGACGGGCTTAGAAGAGAGAGAGAGAGATGTACGGAGGAACGCATGCAATGCTACCACGTTGCTTCGCGATTTAAAAGTAATGCCACCACACGCGAAAGGCATGCAGGCTTGCTTTTTTTCAAATAAACAGTAATAAAAAACACTACCAATACGAGGTAAGGTTTTAAAAAACATGGTTAATGCTTATTAGGAAACATGACACAATACTGTTTTTCGTCTGAAATCCTGACATTAGCCTGAAAGTACAGAAGACACCCCATCGTATAGAAGTGAGCGGGTGGTAGAAGAAAATACATATTTTGAACGCAGCCACTTAGCTCCATTAAACTTATATACTTGGGTGCCTTAGAACTTGCTGACAAAGAATATGTTAGGTGTTAAGCAAATAGTCTAATAATTAACAAATTATAGCCAAAATATTATAGTGGTGTTGTCTGACAACACAGGATCATATTTGCTCATCATGGCGTGTTTGGACACTGCTTTAGAGGAAATGAGGCCACCACGTTAAATCCGATTTGATTGGCTAGAATAATATGTAAGGCTAAACATGATTAGTCGATTGCAGATACTATTTTTGGTTGTTAATGGAAACGATAGGAAGGGTACTTTTTTTTCAAAAGCTTTTGTAAACATGGTCTCATTGGCTAGACCATTTAATATAGTCAATTAGGAGCGTCGGTTCAGTGCCACTTTTTGAAATTGAACTTTGTAGATGCAAGTGCGTTGAGAACCAGCTCATATATTTCTAATAAAAGCCTGGGGCAGAGGCAGATCGGAATTGTGCCATAACTCATCGCCAGTCAACGTACTTGTTTAATATTTCCTTGAATTGTGGTAAGCTAGACATATTTGATATCTTTTAGATGAAAATTGAATGTGAATTGATAATTTATGTCTGTATGTGTGTGGTTCAGTAACAAACATGAGGCAAAGCCTGGATATTGCTCCCCCTTGAACAAAACTTGTCGGAGAGGAGTATAACTGCATGGGATTGCCAAATAGTACTATGACACCTATCTTATTGAATAGCAGGAAATAATGCTGGAATTGCAGAGGCGTTGTAACCATTAGGGAGAGGAATACTGGTGTATATTGATACATCAGAAGCTAGCAGTTGGCCTACCGCGCTGAACTCGGTGTTTGTTATGTATTGTGCTTCAGTGTGGAAATAGATTATAAATTAGTTCTGAAGTAGGAGGTACAACCTTCTTGTTTCAGGGACCGTGGTACTAAAGTATTAAAGCAGCACCTGGTCTGAGTTGTGCTGAATCCAGAGGCTGGTAGCATACTCCTTGGTCAAGATATTGACCAGTGTTGTTTCTCAAGAAAACGGTGAAGCAAGCGAGCAGTGGAGACTGTTTCCTGCCGCCCACACATAAGTTAAGATTTCGTGGCCAGAGCAGCTCAATCTTGTGTATACCCCTCAAAAATTGACTGTACATTAAATCAAGAGGGACAGTTATTTGGTTCAAATAAAAGAAACTGTGAACCTTTCCAATATTATTTCCCCCAGAAACAAACACTTGAAGTCATGATGACAAACAACAACCTAGCTTGAAAAGCCAGTATTACCTCATAGTACTACATCACAACTTACACACATATTGTAATAATAATATATGTCAATACAAAGATCCTATCTATAAATTGTGTACATACAACTTGTGATTTCATTTGATTGTGATTCCTGGTTCACTTTGTAGTTGAATCAGGATATCTATTATTGAAAGGAATTAATACATATTTTAAAAGTTAACACTTGACTTATTAAGATAGTCTTATAGTGTGTTCTATGTATGTGAGTGTCACAGTGTTGTAAAGTATTGTGGATTAAATTAAATTGTTTATCTGTCTGTTGGTTGTTGTAAACATACACTTCATCACTATCATAACCCTAGACATTCAACGTAGTCATCACAATATTCCAGAATAAGTCTGACTGAGGTCTAAATGTGGTAGCAAAGTAAGGTCATATGTAATACACCACACTTATTAGATACAGATACCTTCACAGGAGATGCTCGGAGGATGGCACCGGTCTTTCCAAATATTTCTTTAGCAGATTTATGTGGAAGACCTTCTCCTTTCCTTTGATGGAGATCTTGTAATTGGTACGTGAGATCTTTTTAAGGACGGTAAACGGCCCTTGCCATCCGATGCGAAGTTTATTGCTTCCGGTTGGAAGTAGCAACAAAACTTTCTCCCCTGGTTGTAGTTCTCTCTCTTTTGCAGCTTTGTTGTATCTTTTAGCATGTTTAGCGCGGGCTTTCGTAAGGTTGGTAGTAGCTAGATCCCATCCTAGCTTTAGCCTTTCCTTGAGCTCAGATACATACTTGCTTGCAGAGACGACTGTCTCGTCAGCCTTTTGGTCTGTCGGGGACCGAAGTAAGGCTTCTAGTGGCCCCTTAATAGGTCTGCCAAATAAAAGTGTAGCAGGCGGGAATCCCGTAGACGCTTGGGGTACCTCTCGGTAGGCGAATAAGGCAGCCGATATATATAGGTCCCAGTCTTCAGGTTTCTCCTGACCCAGCTTACGTAACATGGTGGTGAGGCTGCCATTAAAACGTTCCACGAGCCCATTTCCGGCCGGATGGTAGGGACTTGTGTGGATATGTTTGGCCCTCAAGATCTTAAAGATCTCCTCCATTAACAGGCTACGGAATTGGGATCCATTGTCCGTCAAAACTTGTTGAGGGAATCCCAACCGTGTAAAAATTTGCACGAGGGCTTCTGCGACATGCTTGGAATCTGTGCATGTTAGCGGTATAGCTTCGGCCCACATTGTGCAAGTGTCGACTAAAGTCAGGATGAACCTGCTCTTTCTTTTGGTCCTTTCCAGGGGTCCAATGATGTCGACAGCAACCCGTTCAAATGGAGTACCCACTATTGGCATTTGCCCCATAGGTACTGGGGGTGTCAAGTGCTTTGGTGCTACCCGTTGGCACTGGGCGCAGGATTTCACATACCTGATAATGTCAGAGTTCATTCCTGGCTACCAATAGTGGTTTTTTATTCGCTGAATAGTGGCGTTTTGTCCCATATGTCCGCTAAAGGGAAGAGAGTGCCCCATTTCTAAGATCTGGCTTCTGTACTGCGTCGGTACTAGGAGCTGGTTATTCCCCGTGTCCGGGTTGCCCGTTCTACGATACAATACGCCGTCCTTAGAAAAGATGTCTCCGTTGTGTCTGGAGTCCTTAGCCATGGGCAGTTTTCTAAAGCAGGGCTCCAGAGTAGGGTCCTTTTGTTGCGCCTCCTTCAGTTCGTTCGGCAACAAATTTGGCGCAGGCTCCCTCTCCTTCTTGGCTTGCCCTCTTGTAGTTACCGCTGCCACAATCGGCTCCTTTGGTCTCCCAATAAACACATATCTACATCCCAGGATAACTGGGTAGATAGGATCATCCATAATGGCCGCTTTAATAACTCCTCTGACAAAGTCAGAGTGTATTTCTACCAGTGCGATAGGAAGCGTCCTGGGTGCCTCACTCCTGAAAACTCCACTAAGTTTGACGGTTTCCTCTGTCTCCTGACCTGGTTTGACTAGGTGTCTGGCGACAATACAACTTAAGCTTAGTCCAGTGTCAAAGAGACAAGTAGTTGAGGTACCATTCAAAATTACAGTTCCTCGAGTTGAGGGTCGGTCCCCCTCAGGTTTAGAATCACTGACAT